>MEHQ01000098.1:231038-298481 GCA_008828725.1 Saccharina japonica
GGGGGGGGGGGGTGAGTAGTTCCGGAAGGACGGCAGGATGTTTCGTTGGTCATTCATTTATTATGCAGACACCGCGCGTCTCGCGCGTCTTGGGGAGGCATGGACGTATGCTCAAGCCGGAAGGCAGGTGCAGGCCGATTGTCAACTTTTTATTTGATGCTGAGTTGGTTGAGCAGTGGCGGGCGCGCGTGGCGTGGCGTGCCTGCCCGTCCGTCTTGGATGTATTTTGTGCCTCCGCGACAGTTTGCGCGGCGCGCTGGTTGTAACCACCCCGTGGTCGGATGATATCGGCAAGCGCTCTCAACTGGTGGGGGGTTTTGGTCGATCGTATTGGTTTGGCGTGCAAGGGCACCCGAAAAAAAAAAGTCCATGACCAACACAACGTGTTTTTATTTTTACTTTTCGCCCTTTCGGGGTGGGGGCAAAGGTACCAGGCAACATTGTCCTCCAAAAAAAATGCCTTACGTAGTAAACGCTATATAAAATCCTATACTAGTATTAAGGCTGCCCACTAATTCCTAGATGAAACAAACCAGAGGCTTTCGTGCGCGAAACAACCTGTTTGAAACCGACCAAGGAGACCTTTTTAATATTACCCTTCCGTGTAGGCGGGGGTACCGGGTAACCATCCCCTCCCCAAGAATGCCATAATAATTCCTATTCAATTTTTTTTTCACACTAATTCCTATTCCTAGATATAACGGAGAATGGGGCGGGATCCCCTTCCCGAAATTCCAAACTAACTCCTATATAAACTGTTTCTACCCCAATTCCTAGATAAAACACAGGAAATGTGGCGGGTCCCCTCCCCGAAATGTCATACTAACTCCTATACAAGACTATTTCCACATTATTCCTAAATAAAACAGAGGCGAGGATGGAACTGTTTCCACGCTCGGGGCGCCATCCCCTCTTTGGAACCCACAAAACGCGGCGAGATTATTTCCCCCACCTCTGACGCGCAAACCGGTACACACAACCGACTCAATAATATGATGAGTTCTACAGCACCAGCAGAAGTAGACTATAAAAACAATTTCTTCTTTCGGTGTGCTTTTGGGTGAACAACGTTGAAGCTCGTGCTACTGCTGTACGAGTACGCATTGTTGGATGGCAAGAAAAATACGAATCGTATTTTAATACGAGTGGTTTGATTTCCCGAAAGCGTACGAATTCGTACGGTATATTTGAAAAAAAAAAACAGCTGTGAGATCGAGGATTTCGTCGAAGCTCATCTTTGCTAGCTGAGCGTGATACTTCGGTCGCGCGTACTTACGGGTTTTATATGTCCTCATGCAGAATCTACATGTAACGGCTGCGGTATGGCCGATTCTCTATGGCGACAAACGCACGTCGCCCTCGAACCTGTATCAAAAGAAGCACGAGAGGAGACTGGTTGGGCAATAAAGCTCGTCGAAGATTGCAAAACAAACGACTTTTCGGAAAGAAACAAAAATGGTTGGCGTTTTTTTGTATTTTCGGCCCTCTCTGGGGGGTGGCAGGGAGTGCGAGTCAGGCCTTTTTTCGGTCGCCCTCGGCTGTGTCGCCTTTCAAGCTCAAGCTCCACAGCTTAGGGATCGCCGGGCAGCAAAAAGGAACCGGGGGGAGCCGGGGTACTCATCATGTCATGGAATGCATGGCCGTTGTCGTATGACCATAGAGCCTCGCATCCCTACAATGCCGGGACGGAGCGCGTCCGGTTTTCACCGACCAGGCAAAGATTGCTTGCACCAAACACGAAGCGCCGTGGGGTGTTGGGCGAGTCGCATGAAGACGCATGCTACGGTAGAGGTGCATCGTGTTTTTGCCTTATAAGGGTAGCCACTTGTCACTTGAGGAGCTCTACACCTCACCCGAAATTGTTTTTGGAGGAAACCTAAAGTGCCCCCCGATGAACAATCCCGTGGCGTTGGAGTATAAAACGAAAAAAATGGTGCAACACAATAATGAAATTTCGACGATTTTGGGTTAAGGAGTCATTCAGAAGACATCTCAGCCAAAATGTGCTACCTCTATCGTAGCGCGCGTCTGAAGGGTGGGCTTGGGGGGGGGGGGGGGGGCAGACGCACACCGATGGCGTGGGGATGGAGCGTGGACGCGGCTTAGTACTTAGGAGTACAAGATAGAGGAGCATGTTATGAGAAGGAAGGAGCAAGGGCAACGGGTGAACTACAGTAGATGGAGACACAAACCGCAACGCCACGGAGCCGGTTAATGAAACGTTACGCAAACTGTTCAGGGCCACGGCCGGAGAGCGTGGTAACCTCAACCTCGTGGGCAGGTCGTGGTTGGACGACGTGACCCGCATAACATCTAAAGTGTACGGTGAATGAAATCCCGTGGCGCCGTTATCAGCGAAGAATACAAACACCAAACCGCTAAGAAAAGCGTTATTGCATTACTCCCGCCGCCCGAACGCCTCTGGCATCCCTGTCGAATGCAAAGCAGCCCCCAAGAGGACAACACCAACAAAGGCACCACCGACATCCGGATATTATACAGCAGTGTATTTCGCCCCTTCAAGACAACACCACCCACCAAAAAAACGTCGCCGAAAATCGGAAACGCCGGTGAATGCTGCAGCTTTGGCACTGTATGCAAAAACATTATCTCCAACAGACCGCGTGATTACCCGGCGCTATTTTTGTTTTCCTCGCGACTAAACGCGAGAGGGGCTGAGTTACCCAGTCCCAGGATCAGAGCCTAGAGGGGGGGGGGTGGCGCCCTCAATTCCTGTTGCATGAGCGCCGCCGTCTATTACATGGAGAGCACCCGCGGGATATACCGCAATAGAAAACCGAACGCACGATGTCAGTCTCCACGAAAATTAATCGGGCTGCAGTAGCATCATGGTGTTCGTACTTACAGTACATACAGCCTGTTCGACGAGGCCTGCCTTCAATCCAAATATTTTTTCATGCGCAACTCCAAACGACATAAACGCTCAATACCAACCCATAATCAGGAATGTATAGGTTAAACCTCGTGGCGCCGTTAACAGATGATCATTCAAACGCCCATTGCGAGAAATACTGGAACACTATGTACGCCTTTTTATCTGGTTAGGTGTAGGCTTCGGTCGTTTAGACGCGAAGACAAAACAAACGTGTGTTCCTCCCCAGACCGCATGATGTGTTGCCACCTTTCTTCAACAACTCTCTGTGACACATGTTTTCGCTGATGCGTGTAATCACAGGATACCGCCCGGTGTATAGGTTACAGACTACCATAGCCGGCGCTGAAGGAAGAAGCAACGTTGGTACTTTTACTGCACGTACGTAGCAACTGCGACAAATCCTATGCCACCCGTACAACACAATCGGCACGGCGAAAGCGATTGTGCCTTGCGCACGACACGTTGTGCCCCCCTTGGCCATGATGCCGCGGCCGGTCTTCCCCCTCTCGCCTCCCTCATCACCTACATCACGGCGTCAACAAAAGCGCGGGATACGGTCGTCAGGGGACGTCCCGGGAACATACCGGGTGTACACTACTTCGAAGTGTGTGCCTTTTGTGAAGGATACAACAAACGGTTGTTGCTGCTTGGTACTTGTACCGTAGCAGGGGTGTGGGGAAGGGAGAGCCCTGCTTAGAGATCCCGGCATCTCCGTTACTACTGTACCAGGTACTACGACGACTACGAAAGCCGATCAATGGTTGGGGTTATGGGGTTGACGAAACGGACTGAGCAAAAAGAAATAATAATGACGGCTTCGCGACGATACTCGGTTAAATTTGATTTCATGTGGGCATATGTTACACGCGGTGAGGGGCAGCCAGGGAGGTCGTTTCCAGGCAAGGGGGCAGGGAGAGAGGCTGTGTGGCGAGCATGTCAGCAGCGGAATCAGCAGCAAATCGCTACGATACGTATGCTACCTTCAGCGGGCGGAAAAAATCTCGCGGACCGCAAGTTTTTCCCGTCTCGTTTCTCGCAGAAGAGATCTTCGTTTTTGTCTCACATACAACAAACACAGTATCATAGTAAAGTAGCACGTAGAGTATACCAGACAGGCAAAATTCTACCAGCCGAGAGGCTCTACGCGTATCATAGCTCTGGCACGAAAGTTTTGTGCCGACCAGTCCTGTACATAGCAAAATCCACAGCCGACAGCCGGAGGGAATCGGCTGTCGACTTGTCGCTTGTCGGTTTCCCGCGAAACTCGAAACTCGAAACTCGAAACTCGAAACGTCGAAACATCGAAACCACGTCCTTCGTCGGAAAAAGAAAAAAAACGTAACCGATTTTCGAAACGGTTTATAAAAACGCCTCCTTGGGTCGGTGGAATTCAAAAAATTGAAAATTGCGCGGGCGACGCGTGAGATACATCGCGAAAACGAGGTGACAGGACGAGGCAGAGCACGCGGTATGGCGAAGGAAACGCGAGGGAAGGAGCAGGAAAGACAATGCCACAAGTCGCCGAGGACGCAACCGATCTCTGAGATGGGAGGAGGCGAAGTCATGAAGTGCTCCGTGAAGGTTTGTACGCGGGCACTCGTAGTAGAGCTCGACAAGTACTGGTGCTGTATACTCGTACGCAGCCTCCATTATGGAGGAGTGCTCTACGTATCTTCATCATGACGGAAGCAGAGGCTTACGGGAAATGCCCCACAGAGCGATGACGAAGTTGTTCCCTCTCTAAACGATGCTTACGTAGCCTCGCTGTGCGCTGGTTGTGTATGCTAAGCTATAAGTTCACCTGGTATTCACTTGGAGCGTAACTTGCAGCGCAGGACTGACTGCCGTTCGTCGTGCCAGAGTACCGTAGACTGCTCTTTGTTGTAGACCGACAGCATCGAACATAGCACGACTACGAGTAGGGCAGAGCGGGCCATCAAGACAGACTTTGAGCCAGGAGCACAGGTCGCCTAACCAGCGCTAAAGCACACCACGGCCACTTGGCAAGGTTAAGGTTGGAGCATAAGGGAGAAACTGATCAAGGCCCAGTTCAAACTGCTGCCTGTACCGGGTAGCATACTGCTTGTGATACTGCTGTCGGGTTTACTTGGTACGGTGGGTCGCAAGGGCATCGATACAAGCTGCTCGTACTGTTGTACGTATCATACGTAGCAACAAAGTGCCTACCAGCAGCAGAAGTAGTTGCTGCTGGTGCCATTCGTCCCCGAAGCAAACGCGCACACGTCAACGTCAATGTTGGGGCTATTGCCATGTATTTCAATGTGCAGATTGCCTGTCTCAGCACACACCCTTTGATATCTTGTAGCAGGTATCATACTTGGAATACTCCTGTACTGGTATCATACGAGTATACCATCTTAGATTTTGAATCTTGAGGTCTTACTATTCATACCCGGGCACATGGTATCTGGTATACAGCAGTAGTACAGGACACCTCACATTCATAATAAGAAACAGGAAAGCTGGCCCAGGCTGGATTTCTTAATTTGAGAGAGGGTGCTTGCTTCGCTAATTTCAAGATAACGACTAAAAAAAATATTATGTTCCTCTAAATATCAGCCTGGCTTTCTTATTAGTCTGTTTCTTATTTGGTGTCGGGTACGTACTACTAACTACTGCCGTATACCGGAACTACACCAGTACACTCGTTTCGTACCTATGAATATGATGTGTCCCCTGTTGGTTAGAAGGAACCACGTTGATCATGATTTGCTTCAATCCCTTGACTTACCCTCCCCCCACCAGCGAGCAACGAGATGCGGCACGTGCAATTGGATACAGTACAGTGGGTACCCCGATTTAAGAGCGCCCCGTGACAAGCCAGAACAAGCGCTCTTAACTACGCATTGCTTTTATCTGTAGTGGGCAATATACCAGGTATAGCTTTTGGTATATAGGCGGGACATGCCGATTTGACCGCTCTTAAATCCCGAATGTTCTTAATAGCTTAGGTGCTCTTAAATCGGGGTACCCACTGTAAGACGGACACACGTTCACGATGGACCTGTATACTGGCTGTGCAGGTATCACTTTTCGCAATGTGGGTTTTCTGCATCAGAAAAGGCCTGGCCGGCGTATATACCATTTACCACCAGATCGGCACTAATTATTCGTTCGGGTCGATTGTCCGTTGTCTGTTGCACTATTTGCACTCTTAATACGTAGATACTGCAACGACTACTGCTGTAACGGCGTAACGCCATCATGGCAACCTTGACCTTGCCGATGTCGCATCGGGCGTACTTCACGAGATGTATATGCATGCCGCGGGTTTTGCTATTCTCTCAATCTTGACTCGACTTGTTCCGTCGTGGTCGGGGGCGCATGTCAAAACCAAAAAACCACCCCTGGCGAAAGAAAGTCCCCTCCTACCTCCTACCCCCGCCCCGCCCCCCCCGAGGGTCTATGGTCATACGACTACGGCGGTGCACGACATGAGTACACACCGCTCCTGCTCTCCCGGCTGATTGCTAGCAATGTCTGCCTGGTCGGTGAAAACCCGACATGCTCCTTCCCGGCATTGTACGTAGGGATGCGAGGGTCTATGGTCATGCGACTACGGCCATGCATGATAATGAAGTACACCCCCCCCCCCCATAATGTTACGGCCTTATGTACGACGAGGGATCACCGCGCCGAATGCTTCCCTCGTGCGGGAAGCTTTCACCCAAAGGTGCTCGCGACTACTACAGTCAGAGTAGCACGTTGCTGTCAGCACAATCAGCACACATTTATAGTACGTAGTCCATTCATACCGCTATACCAGGTATAGAGTACCAGATCCGGTATACACTACGAAAGCACACCGCACTGGCCGAAAATATAACGTCGCTTTGAACTCTGAGATGAAATTTAACAAGTAGCTTGTGTTTCCGGCCACAATTGTGTACCTATCGGTACGGAGCGCTTCAGTGTACGAGAGCTTTTACGTAAGAGCGCAAAGGGGAAACGACAAATTTATCTTGTGTTTAGTTTGCGTTCTCCACACAACCGAAGAACGCTCTCCGTGCTCTTCTCCGTCCCGTTCTTCATCCGGGCTCTCGCTCCCGGCTCTCCAGGACACCTTCTACATCGACCCGAGGGTGGAAGGCTGCGACGACCTGGCGGCCAGGGCCAAGGCGCTGGGCTTGAAGACCAGGGGATTCTTGGGCTCGGAAGTGACGGTGTGCGTCGTGGCCACAGCAGCAGCAGTCGCTGGAGCAGACAGAATGGCCGGAGAGGCTGCTGCTGGCGCTGCTGCGTCGGCGGTGGTTAGCTCGAAGTACAGCCGTCGACGAGACCGCATTCACCGAATGGTGAGATTATGATGAGCCGCATTTTGGCGACGTTTTTTTTTAACGTACGTAGCGCTTTCTGATCGATATGAAGTAGACAGAAAGACGTTAGACTTTGCGCATAGGTTTCCTTTGTTTCCGTGGTTTTCTGCTTCCGGGAATGTTATGAGTGATCAACGTTGAAGCTCGTGCTGCACATTGTCGGATGGCAAAGATGATAATAATAGTATGAAAGGAAACTCACCACTTTCCTCGTTTGTGGGAGGAGGGGCGAACGGGACCGAATAGCCTTTGGTGAGTATGGTCCTCTACTGCTGCAGTACTCTGTATACGTATATACCACTCTGACCGGGAATATAAGGACTATTTCTAGATTAACATTTAATCGAAATGGTCCTTATATTTAGAGTCAGAGTGGTATATGTTTACACCTGCTACAAGCCTATATACAACACTACACAGTAGGCTATCGACACACCACTACAAAAATAACACATGTATATACGAAAACCTTCTGTTGACTGCTTTGTCGGCGAAACAGCTCCTCCTCCAGACTTCCTGCCGACGTCTGGTTTTGTTTCCCCCCGTTTTTGGCACGGTGCGGCATTGGCATATGCGCACCGGCGCTCAAGGCAGCCCCCGCGCGAAACACTGCGGACGCCTTGACGCTCCTCTACCCGGCCCGGTCGCACCCATCCCGGTGCCATTGCCATATTCCTATCATGCTCAACAACCCTCTCATCTCTTTTTTTCATATAAACTATAGACAGGATGAAATTGTTAGCACCCTGGTTTCGGGTGTAGTGCTACGTATTCCATACCTTAAGGGGGACAGGTGGTTTTTCGTTGTCCATTCCCCCACTGGATATTTTTTTCCGATCGATTTTGCCTCGGAAGGGTACCTCTACCTCTACTACAATAACAAATAAGTTAGAGGTAGGCAGGTGGGCAGATGAAGGTTGACATGTGCAAGGGTGTTTGAGAGGGCAGCCGCAAGCGTAGCAGCAACCATAGCACCGGGGAAGCATAGCACCGGAAGCACCAACACCAGCTGCAATTTTCATTGATGTGCTGAGCTCGCCCAACGCCAGCATGTAATATTTAGCGTCATGCCAACAGAAACCGCCCAAACATCGTTATACATACGGCAGGTCTCCCAGGCCCAGTCGGAGCCGGAACCGGAGCTGGAGGCGGAGGCGGCGCGGCAGCCGCAAGCGTCTATCGCGGACAGGGCGCGCCGGCTCCACGCCGTAGTTTTGCCAGGCCAGGCCTTTAGGCTCTGGCTGGAAGGATTGGAATCGAAGGGGGCAGCCGGCGGCAAGGTAAGTTAGCCATGTATTTTAGGTTTTAGTGTGGCTTGCGTCGGCCGCACGCCCGTGACCCGTACGTGCACGTTTTTTTTGGTGATGGACCATCATTTGATATGTTTGAGTCGACCTATATACCGGGACCGCAACAAGTGAACATTAGCGTTTCGATCGAACCGCAACCAGTGAGGTAGCGGTTCCGACCGACGGGTAACCATCGAAAAGTAGTCGTAGCGTTTCGATCAAACCGCAGAGTCGGCGAAAAAGGAGCGCTCCGACGGAAACATATCATACGTAGCCAGCGAAGTACTATTAATAATAGTTTTTCGACCGCAATGTAGCCAGTAAAAAAATAAAAATAATAAAGATGCTACCAGGTACTTTGTACTCGTACATGAGACCGGTATTTTTCAGGGCTGTTCACCGGTCGAGTCGAAACTCGCGGGTCGGGTCGGATGGGGTCACCTATAACCCGACCCGACCCGACCCGACCCAACCCAACCCAACCCGTGAGCTTTTGAAGACCTCCTGACCCGACCCGCAAGTCGGGTCATGATTTTACCGTGAACAGCCTCGGTCTTTTTCGGCTCGCCACTGCCTCTTTTGGCCTTAGTGTACTATTTTTAGTGTAGGGGGGAGGCTGTCAATCAAGGGACCAAACCGCGATCTCCGTGCGAGCACCTCTACTCTGTGTTTTGACCGAATTCATTAGCGTCCCCCCCCCCGTGTATATTTATAGGTTGGGTTGGCGTCGGTTGGCAACGACGCTGTAAAACACGCCTCTCACTGCGTGAGCTAGACAACCAAGGTACCGTTTTTTTGTTTTTTTTTGGCGGTCACCAAAGCTGGCGATCGAGTTAGATACTTTGTGCGGGGTGGAGAACCTTTGCTCCGCACAGGGGGAATGATCGTATCACGTAGTGTGTATATGGTAAGGCACCCGCGAGGCAGTTACATAGTGCTCCCATTGCTGTCTCAGGAAGTGGCCACACCAGAAATTAAAATTAACTCATTGAAGCTGTCATCCATATGCAAGTCCGCCTCACGAGGCGGTTCTTAGCAGGATGCAGCTCACCTCCATGCGACTCGCCCAAACCTCACGGCGCTTCGCGCTTGGTGCAAGCAATGTCTGCCTGGTCGCGTGAAAACCCGACATGCTCCGTGCCCGGCATTGGAGGGATGCGAGGGTCTATGGTCATACAACTACGGCCGTGCATCGAATCATGAGTACACCCCCCCCCCTCTCAACCCACCTCTTTCTCCTCGCATCTATCTATACAGTCAATCCTTTTTCGTCGTTAGGGGAAAGCGCCGCTTTCACACCGACCGTTGATACCGCGCGCCGGCCAACGAGCGGGGACAAGCAGGTTCAAGTCTCAGGAGCACCCGCGGGTGGTTATCAGGGACCTGGACGGACTAGAGCCCGATCGCGTGCAGGTATCTATTGTTTTCCTTGTCTTAATGTGGTACATATCTTTCTTGGTATTTGAAACAAATATTTTGGGCGATATTGTACATTTTTATTTATTTATATGACACCAACCGGTTGTTGTGTACGGTGCCGCCTTGCCTTTCGCGCTCGGCGAGGGAGTCCCGACCGATCACTTTTTTCGTTTCTGAGAGGACGGCTCGATGTCTCGAATGTTCGGGGGGGGGGTTCTTCGACGGAGACAAGACACTGCAGTCCGACCGCGTCAATCTATGATGACATCCCCCCCGCGACGGCAAATCCTCAGACGGGGGGGCGCGCGCTCTTGAAGGATTTCGTCTCCACCGGACCCGCACCTCGCGTCAGCTGCAAGCGAGGCAAAATACTCGCACAATGAACTTCGTCACCCGAAATATAGTCTGTGAATTCTTCTTCATCTAAAGTATTTTCTGCTCGCGTGTCCCCCCCCCCCCGCGCCCCCACACGCGCGTCGGCAGGCGTTTCCACCGGAACTCCTGCGCAAGTGCAACCTGCACACGGACGCCCCCCCGGGCATCTGCCCCTTCACGCCCCGAGAGCAGGTGACAACCGTGATCCCGCAACGAATACGTCACTACGACGGCGTATCTACTATTAATACCACGTGTTTCCTACAACTACTTCTACTTCTACTACTACTACTACTACTACTACTACTACTACTACTACTACTACTACTACTACTACGTATACTACTACTACTACTACTATATACTACTACTACTACTACTACTACTACTACTACTACTACTACTTACTACTACTACTACTACTACTACTACTACTACTACTACTACTACTACTACTACTACTACTACTACTACTACTACTACTACTACTACTACTACTACTACTACTACTACTACTAGGTTTGACTCCCTCCCTTCCTCCCTCCGTCCGCCCCCCCCGCCTCCCTCCTGTCCTCTCTCCCTTGCCCTTTCCCTGCGCCCGGACAGTGGGAACGCGAGGTCCTCAGGGTGAAGAAGAAGGATGCGCAGAGCGGCGCGGGAAAGGTTGCCGATCGGACGCCCCCCGGGCCAAGGAAGGCGCGACGGGGGGGGTGGTGCGAATGCTGCGAGAAGCAGTACATCGGGACGATGTCTGAGGTGGGATGGATGGTGGATGTTCGGGGTTTGTAGGAGAGAAGGCATGGCGGTTGGTACAGAACCGCGTTTTTTGTTTTGTTTTGTTTCCCGTGCATTACGTAACGATGTGCATTACGTACCAACATCCCTTTACCGAAGGCATGGCTTGCCGCGATGAAGAACGGGTTTGCCGAGAAGAAACGGCGGCCACGAACTGGTGCCACGCCTAAAATGTTTTTGGAGATGCCAGGGCTTTGGATTCCTTGTCGGCTTGTCCGCGGGCTTCAGCTTCGATAGCTGCTGCTGCTGCTGGAGGAGGAGGAGGAGGAGTGGCATCGATACCGATTAGCATGCCCCGCGTGCCAGTCTGCTTGCGTCATTTTGTTACTGGTGTCCGTTGTGACGCACTCCCGCAACGACCAAGTGACGTCATCGGGTTTCCACATGCCCTTCCAGGCGAAAGCTTGACGGCCCTGGCCGCCCTTTGTCTGCTGTATGCCCCTGCCCCCGTCCCTGACCCTGGCTGTGTTGTACCTGCCCCGTAACCCTGACTATGTTGTACCTGCCAGCACTGCGCTGGCGAAGAACACCGCGTCTCGGTCGCCGCCGACCCCAACTTTGAGGTGCTCCTGGCGCTCCAGAGCTGGACGGCGGCAGACGATGAAACAGACAGTCCCGCTGCCGTTCGCGGAGCTGCAAAGGGTGCTGCTGCTGCTGGTGGTCAAGGCAGCAGGGCGCACGGAAAAATCGCAGCAGTGGCACCGGGGCCTTTCGACTCTGCAGCCGCGGCGCCCGGCGCTAACCTTACCCTTCCGGCCACATCAGTGCTGGCGGCACCTACTTCTGCTGCTGCTACTCCTGCTGCTGCTGCCGCCGCTGTGGTGGCGGCGGTGGCGTCGACGGTGGAAGCGAAGACGGGGAAAACGACAGCGACGGACGCAGGTCAATCACTGCCGACAAGGCGTGGAGCTGGCGGGCATCTCGCCGTGATCGGGCTGCGCAACGACGCCAACGCTTGTGACACCGCCGCCGGAAGAGGCGCCGAGGACGCCCAGGGCGCCCAGACGGTGGTTCACCCGTCGGGCAAAAGTGAGGAATCGCTGCTGGGACACCGGAAGCCCGCCCCGCCGACGAGAGGAGGTGGGCTTCCCCCCTCGCGCGGACCGTGCGAGAGTTCTCCCACCCGCCTCGCCCGTGACGGGGGGCGTGGCAACGGTGAGGACACCACGGCGAAGAAAGAGAACGTGCGCGGGGTGGCGGCGCCGGCGGCGCCTCCACCTTCACCGTCTCGACGACGGGAAACTGCGGCCTTGCAGGGGGCGAGTGCGCCGGTAAGCTCGCCGCAACGCCGGTCACGCCGCGGTGCGCCAGCGCCAGCGCCAGGACAACTCGCCGAAGCGGTTGAAGGCCGCCTGGCAGGCTTAGGGGACGAAAGAGGATTGGGCCAACCCGAAGCTACGGCGTCTGTTCACCTGCAGCAGCACCTCGCCGACGCTGACGAGTTGAAAGCGGATGAGGTCGACGCGTCCGCCTCCCCGCCGGATCGAGGCAGACCATGCCGTGGTGGCGGTGGCGGCAGAGATGGTGGTGATGGTGGTGGTGGCGGCGGCGGTGGCGGTAGAAGCGGCAGAGGTGGTGGTGGTGGTGGTGGTGGTGGTGGCCGTGGCGGCAGAGGCAGAGGTGGTCAGGAGAGGCAAACCGGTGGCTCTGCCCGCGGTGGGGGAGGAGAGCCCGGACCCGTCTCCGGGCACCCGCCAAACGGTTCGCCCGTCGAGTTGCGCCGTAAGAGCAGGCAGAAGCGTGCGCTGGAACAGCTGGCTGACTCGCCCGAATTCGTCGGCGTGTCCGCTTGCCCATATTGGCACGATGAGGGGAGGGGAGGGAGAGGGGGGGGGAGGGGAGGCCGAACGACCCACCTAGGCCTTGGTGGCTCCGTCTCTTCCCCTGGCGGTGGTGGTGGTGGCGAGGTTATCTCGCCGGGGACTGCGCAGGAGGAGACGGGTGGCGGTGTCAGCGGTCGCGGTTGCTCGCCGTCCGCTGGAGGGGAGCAGAAACCCATCAGGAGGCGTCGTCGAAAGGAGGGGAAGGGGGAGAACCAAGAGGAGCAGGAGAAGGGGTGGATGAAGGGTGGCTTGTTGTCGGCGGACGACACGCGTGAGAGTGAGCAGTCGCGCTCTCGTTGCGCGACGAGGGCAGCAGCGTCGGCTGACGGGAGGAGAATTGAACTGCGGGGCGGTGGGCGTGGCAGCGAGTCTACTTTACTGTCGTCCTCATCGTCTCCAGCAGCCGAACGAGGCGCCGCTGCTGACGGGACGGGGGCGGGGGTCCTTAGCGCCGGCAGCCCCGCGGAATGGTCGCGAGGGAAACGCCCGAAGAGGGTGAGGAAATCCCCCATACGCTTTAGGGACAAGGACGAACCAAGCGCAGCGGACGGCACGGCGTCTTGCGGCAGTGCAAGAGGGAGCGGGAAGCTAGTCGGAGCGCGGGTACCAACCCCTATCACCGCCAGCAGGATGGGGCTGGACAAATCCGCCGATGCGTTCGAAGAGGGTGGTAAGGAGGGTGGCGGCGGCGGCCGCGGCGGCGGCATCGGCGATGGCGGCGGTGATAAGACCCCTTGCACCACCCCTCACCGCGATTTGGAGCAGAAGTTTCATCAGGAGCATGTGTCGGGGGGCGAGGCCTCTGACGCGGCGTTAAACAGACGCGCAAAGCGCACGGTTGCAGCCGGGGCTGACATCGGGGAGCTAGACTGGAGGTGAGAGAAAGCCATCGCGTTCGGAGCAAAGTCCTGCTGTAGGTGTTGTCAAGCAGAATCAAACATGTAATATTTATATTTACGTACTCGTAGGTGTTGGGGGTTTGTTTTTCATTCCGTCTCCTTCGTTTTTTGTTTTTTTTTGCTGGGACGTGCGTGTTGTGAAAACTCCCAAAAATATATTTAAACAAGAATAGGGTCGGGCGAATTTCTACCGTTTCCTGATGTCTGACGCCACTCGAAGGACGTATGGTACGTGCTGAAGACGCCCCTCCCTCCGAGCGAGAAACGGCGTTGCGTGCGGCGCGGCTTCGTCGGCCGAAGACACGGCGGGTAGCCCGGCCCCCTGAAAGCAAGTTTTGGTATTCGACGCTGTCGTTTTTTTTATTCCTGGCAGTTTGATGGCTGAAGACTGGCGACTGACGCTTGACGGCTCTTGAATGTTTTTCTCTTCCTCGGCGCGAAAACAAATGGTTGACGACTGGCGACAAGGAACCTGACGACTCATGAGCGTTTTTCTCTCTCTACGTACGCTCAGCGCAAAAAAAACAAATCAAGCACCACGCTCTCGTCGCTCATGCAGAAACGCGGGCTGTTTTTTTTTGCGTACGTAGAACAAAAACAAGAAGGTTGGTCGGGATACCCCCCCCTTCCCTCCCCTCCCCTTTCACGGAGCCAATTCACGCGCCCATGCGTCGCATCGCGTGCCTCCACAAACAGTCGCGGCATGCATGCAGGCTGGCCGGTACACATGACTTCGATGTTTGTTTGATCAGGTGCCGGTGGCCGAAGAGCGTTGCGTTTTCGCGCGCAAACTGGCCGCCTCCGACCCCCCCACTGTATGCGAGATGAGGTCAAGCGCACCCCTCTCTTAAATCGAGACCCCCCACTGTATGCGAATAAGGTCAAGCGCACCCCTCTTCTCTTAAATCGAGACCCCCCCACTGTATGCGAAGGAAATCAAGCGCACCCCTCTTCTCTTAAATCGAGACCCCTCACTGTATGCGAATGAGATCAAGCGCACCCCTCTTCTCTTAAATCGAGACCCCCCCACTGTATGCGAAGGAAATCAAGCGCACCCCTCTTCTCTTAAATCGAGACCCCTCACTGTATGCGAATGAGATCAAGCGCACCCCTCTCCCCCCCCCCTACTCCGTCTCGAAGAGAGCGTGCTCAATGGTCATATGATGACTAAGGCAGATCACAAATGAGTACCTCCCCCCCCCCCTTTGCCCCCACCACCACCTACAACCACCACCAAGAAAGGCTACGTAAGGGGGGGGGGAGGCGGTCGGACCTCCCCCCCTGGCACAAAACAGTATGTTAGAGTCAAAAGGGGCTTTGACGCCGCTCCGAAAGACCGACCTCGTGGCATTTTGACCACCCCATCGCGATGTTGCACCACTCCTCCCCTTTGCTTATTCCTCCGCAACCGATTGGCCGCCCGAACAATCCTCCAACCGCTTGCTAAACAGAGGGCCGCCACCTCCCAAGCGGACGCGAGCGCTCATGGTTGCCAACTCCTCGTGCACGCGGCCTGGTACTAATAGGAGGCAGTAAGTCGGTCGGAAGCCCCGATGTTCTCTGAGCTTCTGCGAGGTCCAACCCTTTAGAGGGGTGGCTGCTTCTGCTTTGTGATGGGCAAGGGGCTCGAGAGAGGTGGTGAGGGGCAGGAGGAGGCGGGGCTGCACAGTCAGTTGTTGCTTGCCTTAGTCAATTTTGGCCATTGTACACAACCATGTAACCCGTGTTCGAGTACGGAGCAACCGTTCGCCTACTCCTAATAGAGAACACCGTCCACACTTGGCGCTTCATTCGGAAGAAGGGGTGGAGGGGCTGGCGGGGGGGGGGGGGGGTGGCTGGAGGCGGCGGAAGAGGGGGATGAGAAGCTTTCGTATATGCCTGGTTTGTCGCTGATAAGGAACGACCCGGTATTTCGCCTGGTGTGCTGTCCTGGCCTGGCACACACCACCACCGTTTCTGGCGAGGTTTTTATGTTGGCTCGTTTTTAGCCCCGCGAGGATAGTGTCTCCGTTGTCTCTCTTTTCTGTCTCGAAGCGGGATTGTCGGCTGCGGGTGGAGGCATGTTTCGCTACTTGTAATACGTAGGGAGGAGGGAAATATATCCTCGGAGTGATGGAAAAGAAAAACGCGCACGATTTCCTTCGTGAATCGTCTTTCTTGGTCCCATTGTAGTATAGCACGCGCTTTTTTGCTTATTATAAACCGGGTGCTTCGTGTCATACGTTTTGAGTAGTATAAATACTTGAGCCGTGATTTCGACCAAATTGGGTAGGCGCTCAGCTACATATTTTTGCATCTGATTGCTGCGTCTTGCCTTTCAGGTTTTGTTGGTTTCTGTGGGGTGGCAATCCCGAGGCTGGGTACTTACATCCCTTATGTCGGTTGAACGGGTGGGTTGGGTTGAGGATACATTTTTTTTTTAGAATGCCGCGGCTGCTATATACGTACGACAAGTTAGCTGTGAGTTAATTCAAACAACAACGTGGGTCCTCAATTTTCGCAGTCTGGGGGGGGCGCCTCGGCTTGTCACGCGTGTTTTTGTAACAAATTATTCATGAAGCGTAAACAGCACAACCACCACTACCACCACCACCACTAATTTGTTTTTACACAGGGTAAGAAAGCGTTAGGTGTGAGTTTGATTCACAAAAAATTGCAGCAGCTGCTGTCAATACTCGTAGTAGTCTCGAGCACTAAATACCTTTCTTCCACGTAGTACTCGTACTTGGATTACTACCCTGTGTGTCAAAGAATACAGCCAGCGACTGCTTCAGTCAGGGAGGGCGTGGTGTGTTTTTTTTCGTTTGTTTTTTTGGAGCTGTTGTGCTCGCTTCTTGCAGAGCTTGTCGGCGAGCCCACCATGCGGACAGCTTTGTCCGGCAGCGGGGGGAGGGCGTGAGGAAAAAAGGGGACCAAGAAGACAATAAACGTTCTCCTGTCCGTGCCTAAGATTTTGTGTTTTACACGAAAATAGATGCCTCCCCGTACAACAACCAGCTGTCTGGTCGGTGAAATCTCTGGGTTAACTCTTTTTTATTTCTTCAAAAATAAAATAAAATGAAATGCCTCCCCGTGCAATAACCAGCTGTTTGATCGGTCAAATCTCTTGGTGACTCTGTTTGGCCAACACTTTGTTTACTGAGGCAACCTCGAAAGCAGCAAAAACGATCGACATTTCTTGCGTTCTTGCCTACACATGATGTACCAGGTACCAGGTATGTTGTAATAGATGTCTCCCAGTACGAGAAACCTTAAGAGAGAACGGTTGAGGTTTCGCAGCCGCATTTTCCTGGTTGTAAAATTTAAACTCTCTGATTGGTCAGTCTTTCTTTATAGCGAAACTCTTTGATTGGCCCGTCTTTAATAAAACGAAACTCTCTGATTCGCCAACCCTTGGGCCTCTTCACCAAAACTAGGCAACCAGCCTCGGCAACCTCAAAAACAGCACACAGACACCAGACCTCTCGATGGCACGATTCCGTGCTTCAGTCCTGTCGTCTCTTATCACAGCAAATCGAACGTACGCGCCAGAGCGCCTATCACGGTACATCGAAAGGCAATTTTGCGATTTTATTAATAGTGTGAATGGTAACCTCGCGGATGATGACGAATGTCGATCAAGGATTTTCCACCAATCACGGTACATCCTAAAAAATTGACCAATCAGAAAACTACGGGCACGAAATCCCTTGCGTCCCGCGGCAGTAGGTATCGCTGTGGTAGTGCGACCAGTTAGCAGCGCGCGAACAAGGCCTTTTGTGCCCAGCGCCCAGCCAGGGATAGCGACGAAAACAATTTGCCTCTCTGGCCGAGAATACAGTCCCCGTTTGAACTTTGGGTGTGATTATAAAACGGCGATTATATTCCTGTCCAGGGAGTGGTGCCCCAAATTTATCGGTCTTCTTCATCAGGCGCTTACGTAGCGTGAGCGCGCTGCAGTGGTACGAGCGGGTACAGTAGGTATCTTGCTGCTGTTCGTTGTGTGTACGAGTACAACTCCTATTGATACAGGAACGCTCAGTAATCCTGACAACGACTTAGGATAGATCTTCCAGTGGTTTTCCGGGATTTTTCGACTCACTGATAGTATCGGGAGGCATTTCGTGGTCGGCAGTTCGGTATAATTCAAAAAAGGAACGAAAGCGGCGCAGCCGCGTCTTCGACCCGTTTCTGGCCCGTTTTGGGCGGGTTAGGGTTAGGACTAGGGGTTGGGTTGGGTCTACGCCCGTGCCTCGATTCCCAGCGCCAGAATCGTAATAATCATCCCGACCCCTGGAAGATCTATCCTAAGTCGTTGTCACGGGGACTCGGAACGCTCGGCGAAACCCAACAGCCTGGGCTGCTGCTTTGTTTAGCCGATGCTGTAACCGTCATACACATGATACAGTAGTGGTCCCTCTATAGCGCCGGTTGCCCACTATACCGCCGGTGAAATCGCCTGGCACAGTTTTCCGTTTCAATACTAAAACCTATATATTCCCCAATCATCCGGAGTGGCGCCGGTTGTTGCCGTTATAGCGCCGGTTTTTCCCGCTGAAACACATATCGGCGCTATAGAGGAACCACTACTGTACCAGGTATTGTATATATGTATATACATACAAATGTCTTCGTTACTTTTTCCCCTCTCAAGTTCTCCCCGCCCCAAAAAGGTATACCGGGTTCAAGTAACCTTGTTGCCGTGATCAGGAGAAAGACGGCGATGCCGCGTGGTGGTCGTCGCGCCACACCACCCTGCGTTTCCATATCAACTAAGTTATAATCCACTTTGCTTTACGAACTGCAAAACTGCTGTTGCACTCTAATTCCAGGTAGCTTTATCCCTGACCGAAACGTGGGGGCGCAGTGCTAAAAGGGGGGTTTTCCTGTAGAAGTATCTGTTGCCTCTTGCGCACGAGGGGCACGCACGATTAGGCAAACATCTTTAACCCCTGCAAGCACAGGCTGTTGTGTCACGTGTACATACCGGTCGTACGTATACATCAATTGTGCAGGTATATGCCAGGTATACCGTGAACAAGGTGGGGACTTCTTAGGTGCCATCCCGTCTGTCTCCTTACCCAAAAGCACACGACCACGCACACGACCATCAAGAAGGACACCTACGAGTTGCTTGTACACACCAGGAAAATACCTTCTCGATGTTTTGATATCAAGTGTACCAGGTACTGTTTCTGTTCCTCCAATTCCAGCATCAAAAACCCATCGGTTTTCTTCGAAATCTAACACTGCCCCTGCTGCCGCCGCTGTATTATTAGTAAGAAACCAAGCCATCCACCCAACATTGTTTCCAAGACAACCAGTGTTGCCTCGAAGACAACCCGCACGATTGCTGTTTCGAAGAAACCAGTATTTTTACACTGGTTCAAAGACAACCGGTATACCAGGTATATAGTGCTGTTTCCAAGACAAGACAGTATTGTTATACTGTTTGGAAGACAACCAGTATTATTGCTGTTACGAAGACAACTAATGTTATTGCTTTTTCGAAGACAGCCAGTTTTAAAGACTGCAAGACGGCCGGCCGCCGAGTCCGGTCCGGTCTCTCGGCAACGTCGGCGGTTACTGAATTTTCACAGCCTGCTATACTCGTATAGAAGAACTACAAAGAACCACCGAAACCTGAATACAACCAAAGCGGCCAGCAAAAGCATGACACTGAACGGAAACCACCGTCCGAAAAGAAGAAGAAAAAAAAAAGCAAGGAAACAAATACAAAACCCACCAGTACAACACCAGACCCTCGCCTCGTGCTATGGAAGCAAGCAGAATCCCTTCAACCCAGAACTAAACAAACTATTTCAATACACCAGGGTATATGTCCAATGCCCAGTACTCATGCCAACTTCTCGTAAACCAAAAGCCGGCGACAATCTATTTGGTTGAGTTCATCCATCGCGTTGCATGCTCCAAAAAGCAAAACACAGCAAAACAAAACAAGAAAGAAGAAAAAGGAGCAAGCCAGCCCGCTACGTCTATAGCCTAGAACAGGAGTCACGTCGAACCAACCGAAAGAGCACAATAACGTCATGCCCGACCGTTCCCCTCCGTCGCGCTCCCTGACTCTCCCATGTAGTCCTGCCCGTTACGCCTTCCCTCTCCCGCCCCTGCCCCTGCCCCCGCCCCTCGCCCCGCCCCCGCACCGCCTCCTCCAGAGTACCCTCCCTCCAATAATGCCTCCAGATCTTCCGCCTCCCGTTGTGTTTCGATCATTGTCGCCGCCGATCCTGCCCCCCCTTCTCCTCTCGCTCCGTTGTTGCGCCCGACCGCCCCGCCGACCCCGTTCCGGTCGTTCTTTCCGAGACCCGTTTCTGCCCTTCCTGGACTGCCGGGCGTTTCCCCCAGGTTTGACCGGTAGGTCTTGAGAGGCGGGCGAAGGGACAGAAGCAGCGAGGGAGGGAGGAGAGGGTGGGTGGGAGGGAGGGAGGGAGGGAGAGAGGGAGGGAGGGAGGGAGCGAAGGAGGGTCGAGAAACGTCAGTTATAAACAAGTACTATCCGTACTACTATGTAGCACCAGGTTCAGTACTACAGTAGTACTACTATTAATAGGTATCGGTGCGGCTTGTATTTGACTTAATTCAAGGGTATCCGTAGGGCGCGAGAATGCGAACGAACGTGTGGGGGGAGGGGGGAGGGACGGAGGGAGAGGGGGAGGCGGGAGGGAGGGGGGGGGGGGGGGAGGGACGGAGGGAGAGGGGGAGGCAGATAGGGAGGAGAGAGAAGAGAGAGCAAGACGACTTTATCCAACCTAGGAGGACCAAGGGCCAGCCAGCCACAGAAAAGACAGGACCATGACTTGATCAGGTACTCTGCGCGTGGTGCGCATGAGCACGAGCAGGAATGAAGGTTTTCCTGTTATTAATATATATATAGAAAAAAATACAATTTCGCATACATCTCCGTGGGCTCTGTCGTGCCCAGTGATATCCCGGCTGGTGCGGGAATCTCGCCATCGCTCCCGTTTGCGTTCGGAGCTCAGGTCACTTTGGACTACCATTTGCAGCCTTCAGTGGAGAGCACGGTGCCTTTGAAAGGGTGACCCAAAATGCCTTGCGAGGGGCAGATATTGGTCAGATCCCACTATATCTAGAAATAGGCGTTCCTGAGTGTTCCTAAAAACAGATGTGTGCAGTGCAACACACGTGTTCACCTGGAGCATCTCTAAGTTATCCAAGTCGTTGGTGTCGAACTCCAGCTCGTCCTGCCCGGAAAAATTGAAGAGCTCGTCGATGTCGTCCCCGTGCTGCGCCTCCATCGACTTCTTGAAAGCCATCTCCTCCTCGTCCAGCCCGTGGTTCACCATCGTGTAGTTCACCGACGGCTTGCAGCAAAGTTTTCGACACAGCGCCACAACGACGACGATCTACTCGTACGTTGCGAAACGTACGAATGGTATTCATCGTTTTCGTCGTGGCGTTGGTCGGAAGGGGAGTTCGGAGTTGGGAGGGGGGGTAGTGGGGGGGGGGGTAGGTTAGTGTAAAGCAAGCATGTATATTTTTGTGTGTGTGTAGCGTTTTCCGCAAGGGGGGGGTCGGGAGTTGGGAGGCGTAACGTGCTGCTGCTGTTGCATAGAGCAACCTGTGTACATACGTACGTGAAGGATGTGGTTGACAGCAGGGAGAAACCTGCTATCGGGTGTGCCAGATACCTGGAACCTGGTATGTTTCAAGAGCAGCTGCAGTGGTAAGTCGACAACATTAACATTGCTGCGCTTTGAGCTGACGCGGTTTCGGCTGCCGCCGCGTGTTGTACGTAGGGAGCATTGCGACTCGTTCTTGCTCTTGTTGCTGCTGCGTTCAACAGCTGGGTTTGTCCAAAGCCCGAAGCCCAATTTCAACTTTGAGAGCGGTTCACACCATGGAGAGACTGATGGCAAACGAGGATGTTGAGCTTCGTATATACGAGTACTCGTACATACGATAGGATGTGAACTGGGTAATCTCATCATTTCATCATTTCGATAACCTAGCCGAAGAGGTGGCCCAAAAGCTGTGCGAGGGCATTGCCGTATTTTTACTATTACTCCGCTAATTGATAGCGATCAAACCAATAGCCAAAACGCTTGTTTGCTGCTGTGACACCAACGAGTTTGACACACAGGGTATCTAGTAATGGCAGGTCCAAACCTGCAGGGCAGGACCCAGCAAGGTTCGAATGAGCACAGCGGCAGTGAGTGCCACAGACGGTGTCTCTCGTGCGGATTGTTCTTGTTTGTTTTACTCGTACACGCGGGTCTCACCAATAACACGCTGATCATTGTCAGGAAAGCCACGCCGATCGGGCCCTTCATGGCTTCAAGGGCTCCCATATTTGAAAACCCAATAGCAGTGGGGTGCTGTACCCGTCGTGAGGTCCGTTGAGTTAGGCTGGCAGGTGCTTGGTCCGGCTGGGCGCGACCTACCCAGCCCTTCTACAGACCCAAGTTGATTATGCCCCCTACTATTTAAGGCCTACTTTTCTTTTGGAAACCTTCGGCAACGCTTCCCCCCCCGCCCCCGCCTGAAGCTGGAAGCTTTGCTTCAAAACAGCAGTGCTTCAGTATTCAGCACACGCTATCTACACAATGGGGAACACGGAGGAGGATGCTCAGCCGTTTTCGTCGTTGCAGGGTAACGTACAAGAGGCTACGTCTAAGGTACGGACGGTGTAGTTCAATCTAACAAAATGACAAGCACGCTGGAACAACAGCAGTAGGACGTGTATAAAAGCAGACATCATTTGGCTTTGATCGGTACTCGGCTGTAGCAGATATCATGACCAGCCTTGCCGAAGGCAAGACAAGATAAGATTGGAAGTTGCTTGCAAGTATGGTTATGGTTGGGAAGAAGCTTGCTCGCAGTGTATGCCACATTCAGTAGCAGCAGTAGCAGTAGTTGAAGGAGGCTTACACGCTGCCTCCACCTCCACCACCGTGAGGCAACACCCAACAGTATTTTTGGAGATCGCGAAAGCAAAGCTCGAGAGTTGTTTGTTGTGTTTGTGTTCTCGCGTTCTCGCCCACCATTCCGTCGCGAGCCGCGAGCCCAAGTAATCCCGCCTGCTCGTAAACTCGGTCAGATGCTCGTTACACGTTACACGCCACACGCGCCCACCACCGGCCACCCACTGCTTATAGAACGCAAAATTGCAAGCGGTTGACACACTTCAGATGTACACTTCCGGCCCTCTCATAAGAAAGTGCCCCACAAGAAACTCAGCCTTAACATTACGGGGGAAATAAGAAAGTCGACAGCTATTATACTGAAGTTAGTGTGGGACACACCCCGTTCTCAAATAAGAAAGTCAGCCTAAGCCCGATTTCTGGTTTCTTATGAGCGGGCCGGTACTGCTGTAAGTTGAATTCCATCTGTTGGGGATATATTATATTTCCTCATGCAAATTTATAAATTTCTGTGCGGCGTTGAGACCGCGCCAACGGGCTAGAGGGCGGTGATGGTTTTCAAATAAAGAGGGCAAGTCCTGCTGTAACCATTGTGGGGAGATCGGTTGCGTGAGTACCAGTTTGTACGTATGAAGTATGAGTAGTTCTCGAGAATATATGCTGTGATATTTGTATGCAACAGCAGTGCAAGAATACTCAATGCCTGATGCCTGGTAGTCGATGTTGCTGAATATTTGGGTTTTGTACTGCTGTACGTATTGCAAAGGCGGGTTATTACTTGGAAATGAAACCGCTCGTACAGGCATCTTGAGCTTCTGTGCCTGCGCCTGTGCAGTGAACGGTTATCTCGCCCTGTTTTTACTCTACCTGAACCTCTTCGTGCTCAGCACCAGCTACTGCATTCACTACTGCTCTTGTAGCGCCGATAGGTTATGAGCCAACGTGGTGGTGATGATTCAATGTCAACCTAACCTATGTTCTCCCCTTTCCGAAGGGGGTACGAGTATCCAACGGAGAATCACATCAGTATCATGGGTGGACACAGGTACAACGGTGGCTCATATATCAGGACTGTCTAGGTAAAGCTATGGCGGGCGTTGAGACCGCGCCAGCAGCGTGAGGGCAAGATACCACTCAGCTGTTGGCACGGTCTTTACGCCTGGCATAGCTCTACCAAGACCGTCCTCGTGCATGAACTGTCGCTGTACTGGTGTATCCACCCATGATACTGATTCACTGTGGTTCTCCGTTGAACAGGTACCAGTTCGGTTCCCCGTTGAAAACGGCACCAGCCGTACCCTTTTTGAAAAGGGGAAGCAAATCGGTATCATGGATGGATAACGCTATAGCATTCACTCATGTATTATACGCAAATGTTCTGTGCGGCGTTGAGACCGCGCCAACAGCGTTAGGGCGGTGCTGGTTTTCAAGATAAAGAGGGCAAGTCCTGCTGTAACCATTGTGGAGAGATCGATTGCGTGAGCACCAGTTGGTACGTACGAAGTATCGGTAGTTCTTGAGAGGGTATGGTGAGATATTTGTATACGATAGTGTGCACGAATACTCAATACCTGGTAGTCGATGTTGCTCAATGGTCGGGTTTTGTACTGTATTGTGAAGGCGGGTTACTTACAGTAGATATGAAACCACTCGTGCAGGCATCTTGAGCTCCTGTGCCTGCGCCTGTGCAGTGAAAGATTATCTCGCCCTGTTTTTACTCTACCTGAACCTCTTCGTGCTCAGCGCCAGCTACCGCATGCTCTTCTGCCGCTCTTCTGCCGCACGCCGATACAATCCAGCGGTATCGAACAGCTCTCTCAATGACCGAGGCCTGCTGCTGCTGCTGCTGCTGCTGCTATTGCTACAAGTGTTGTCGCTGCTGTTGATGTTGCTGCTGCTGCTGCCGCCGCCACGTTGCCGCCACTGTTGCTACTGCCGCTGCTTTGCCGCCCTGAACCACTACCCGTGTTGTGCTGACGCCCGCTTGCCCGCCTGCATGCTGGCGACGCTTGGATGCCGTAGCACAGGTACTGGAGCTCAATCTGAACGGGAAACAGTACTCCACCTCAAGCGTTCAGGAATGGACGGACGCGATATGCTCCCAAACAGTGGAAGCCCTTAGGGTCATCAGTGGCCGCTTCAAGTACACCGGTACGTATGAACATATGACATGGGTACGTGTAGCACACTCGTAATACTCGTACTTTTGTACGTACGACAGAGGAAGCGCAAACGGGTTTCCAAGAGTAATCGTAGCTGCCTTTTTCGCTTTCTGTCTGGTCTAGTCAAGTTTGGTGGAGATAGACTGTCGGTTGGTTGGTTGATAACACTCGTGTCGTTGGTTGATGGATTATGATGTGGTACATAAAACGGTGGGTATTAGCGGGGAGTACGTAGCACTGTATGTAGATAGTAGAATGTTACACCAAGGGCTGTTTCTACTTGAATACCTCCAGACCTCGCACACCCGAAGGGTCCTTCTCTTCTCTCTGGTTGCGTCATTGTAGAACACTCTCTTGTCTTCTAGAAATGCGATGCTGTCATACGCCTAACTGCGGAAGACCCGTGAACGATGACTGTTACAGGACACACGAAACACGCTACGTACGTGTGTGTGGTGTGGTGTAGCGTGGTGTTTTTCGCTCTCGGGACCGAAGGGCTTCTGGTAGCCGGTAGAGTGTGTTCTCAATCGTGGTGTCGTGTACAAAACCATGGCTATCATAGACAGCATTTGCTGAAGAGGGTGGGCGGAGATCTATCATTTTCTCGCCATGACTTGGAAAAAAAAAACGAAAACACAGAGAGAGAACTACTGCTGTAGTATATAGCGCACGTGTTATATGTTTCGACGCAACTCAACAAATGGACGAGAAGGTACATAATAAGCATTCGAGAAAGCTGCGCGAGCTCGAGGAGAAGGTCGAAGCAATCACTAGCAGCAGAGACCGCCGCCAACGCGCACGGGAGAGGGGACTCCTCAGCCGCGTCCGCCGCACGACGTTTACTTTGCACGAAAAGTGCCGCCGGACACACCAGGCCCGTGATGATCAGCTGTTCCGCCGATTGAGACCATCAACTGCGGGTAATTTGTTCACCGTCTTGCCGGAAAATGCTGGCTGGTCTACGCCTGAGTGCGAGTGGGAACGGGGGGTACTCATTTGTTGCTTGCCTTAGTCATTTGACCATTGACCACGCATCCCTTTCGAGACGGAGCATGGGACGAGTGGGGGGGGGTCTACTCATGCCATGCACGGCCGTAGTCGTATGACCATAGAACCTCGCATCCCTACAATGCCGGGACGAAGCACGTTGGGCTTTGCCAACCAGGCAGATATTGCTTGCACCAGGCTCGAAAGCGCCGTGAGGTGTTGGGCGAGTCGCATGGAGGGCGAGTTGCATCCTGCTAAGAACCGCCTGTGAGGCGGACTTGCATATGGACCACAGCCTCCAATGAATTTATTTTGTTTCTGGTGGGGCCACTTCCAGAGACAGCAGTGGGTATTACTATGTATCTGCCTCGTGGGTGCCTTACCATATACGCGCTACGTGATGCAATAATCTCCCTTGTGCGGAGTTGAGGTTCTCAGCCAATGACCTAACAAGACCGCCAGCCGTGGTGACCGCCAAAAAAAAAGGAGAATAAAAACGTTACCCTGGTTGTCTAGCTCACGCAGTGAGAGGCGTGTTTTATAGCGTCGTCGCCAACCGACACCAACGCCTACCCTATGATGGTAGCACCCGCTGAACGATAACAGTAGCCTACTGCTGCGCTGGTAGCACACGCTGAATGAAACCAGTAGCCTACTTGCTGTACTGGTAGCACCTACTGAATTACATTCCAGGTCGCCGAATGTTTGCTCTGCAAAGTCGCACTGTTGTAAGTGTTTCCCTCCGCACGTGTCCCTTCTATCCTATCCACCCGCGCGTTGCATTGCTTGAATCTGAAGCGACCTGCGTCTTGACGCAGAAGACGGGAGGGGGTTTACATGTGGGCTCGGCGGCGTGTTGGGAGCCGGCGATCGACGGGCACGTGGTGGAGCGTTGGGAAAACGAAACGATCCTCGCGATCGTTATCGTTTTCGGGTGCTCCTTGTGAAGGCGCGAGCTGAAGAAGCTGCTATTGGACGTCGCTTGCTCCGTAGGCTCGCCTCCCCCCCCCCCCGCCTCCATAAGACTGTTTCTCAACTATGAAGGGTATGCTGGCCGGCCCTTAAGTATATATACGCTGCCTTGCGTTGGCTGGCTTTGAGTAAGCTCGTGCTGTTGTTGTTGCTTGCTTGCTGTTCGTGAGCAAACGCTGTATGCAACGAACGAAGCGAAGCGTTCGCCGAAGTTTGATCCCACCTTGTGTAAAAACTTGATCCGCCGGTGCCTTCCGTGGCAAGACAAGGCCGTTCATGGGGAAAATGTTTGGCGTAAGCTGTGGTGGTGTGGAATTTCAGTCATCGGCCGGCAAAAGGCAACCCGTTGTAAGAGTAAGTGTACAGGAAGGGGCGTTTCTCTCGGTTCAGCTGGGCGCCTAACAACGTAAAACAAACCCCAACGAGCTGTCACGCACGTCTTCTGTGTTGGACACGTGCTATTAATAGTATTAGTTGCGGGTTTAGTAGTCCTGTGATAGGCGTATATATCTCACACACGAGACATCTGGGAACTACGGTAGCGCTGGCAATAAAGTCTTCCATGGCGTATCTATATGTAGTGCCCCCCCTCTTTTTTTGTTGCTTGCGCGGTTGCGTACGGCTTGTAGTAGTATTTATTCCTGCGCTTTGACTGGTGTCGTCGTTGTGAAGACCACGAAAGCTGTCCAGGGCCGGCCTTATTTTGGCGGCGGGGGGGGGGGAGAGAGAGGGCGGGGTTCGAGGTCGGTTGGGTATGTTTCTGTTTACCGAATCGCGTGGTTAGGTTAGCGTTCAGTCTTGGCTTAGACGCTTTTAGTTGTAGTTGCCCCTGTGAACGAAAGTGCAGGCGAGCGGGTGATGAGTAACCAAGGTGGCCTTGTTTTTGTTTCTCTTCAGTAATGAAGTCTTGCCCCGTGTGTGCTGTGGGGGGGAGGAGATAAGCGTGGGGTGCGATGCACGACCTGCACGCAAGAGGTGGATAAGTACACTACAACTGGATAATATGTGTTGAGACGGACGGCATGTGTTTCCGAAGCATCGCACTCCTGAGGTAATATTCCACTCCAGAGTTAATGGAACCTGTGCTGTGACCACGGACTTGCATTGTGACCGCGGTTTTTCGTTTTTTGCCGCCGGCGAAACTTCCGGCCTCAAGCAAGCCACGGCCACGCGCTCGCGGCGGTGCCTTCGCACATGTTACTTCCCGCTCCATGGAAAGTGTTGTACGCAAGTGGTTGTGGTCGTGAAAATAGCAACAATGTCGTACGCGAGTTGTTTTGGTGGTGAGAAGAGCAATGCTGTACGTCAGGCAGTGGTTTTGGGAAACCAACGGATACTTTAATCACATAAATACGCATTCATCAATCAATCAAGTAAAACACTGCCTGTTTTCAGCATAAGCAATGTCAAGCAAATCGCAACGTAGCACAGCAGCACAGCAGTGCGGTTTTGGCGTGCCCTCAGTACACGTTGAACAAGGTGGTGTCGTCAAAAGAGGATATGCATACGAGTTGGTTCCAGCAAGAATCACAAACATTTCACCTGCAGCACGCCTGCAGGGGAAATACAATAAAAAAATACGTACATCGCAGTTTTCGACATCGAGCATATTTACATGACCGCGCTTGGACAAGGGCAACACATGGGTGAAGAGATTTTCGGCGCGCGAGTTCTAGTTCGATAGATATGGACATTCTTCGTATTTCTTGGGGAGGCGCTATTTCATAGGGATTACCTTTCCTATAGTAAAATCAATTCCACAAGTGTAACTTGTGGTCTCTGGAACGGATTAAAAAAAGCTGTCTGTCTGTCTGTCTGTCCGATGAGAATCAGTCTGGGGTACCCCACGGCCAAATTTATTTCGAAACTCCTACACCCGTACCGCACGCAACAGGTTGGCAGCCCTCGAGGAGGCGATCGTCATGGTCCAAACCATAGGTTTTCGAGAGTTTGGAAACAAAAAAATGACAGTCTTGTTCTTTATAGCAACATGAAAAAAGTGAGAACTGGTCTTTTTTTTTCGTGGGTCAGTTAAGGTCAAAGATGCCGAAAAAAATCGAAAAATCGTAAAATTGAGCTTCAAGAACGAAAACAAAAATAAATATAAAAGTCAAGTCTTCAGTTGTTTCATTCACATTGCCATGAAGAACAGCCGTGCCAATTTTTGCGCGTCTCAACTCTCAAAAACCATGGCGCAAAGTTCCGAAGCCGTAACGTTCCGTGTAGTGATGCGAGCACCTCATGACATCCGCCTGCCGTTGGAACCAGCTCGTATTATGCTTTGAATGTATAGCTATTAATAGGAGTATCCTACTTTAAGTCGAGAGAAGAATAGCGGGAGGTGGGGCGCGCATTTTCGTCTCCCCCAAGGAAGTCCTGCATACACGCGACGTGTTCTACAGTACAATAATTAAAAAAATGCCTCCACCGTTTTTACCTCCTCTCTGTTCCGCCTGCGCATCCAACTTCCTCTGGAGCCGTTCTAATCTCGTGACCTAGGAGACTTGACGTAAACGGCTGCTCGCGTGGGGCGAAACAACCGCGAACTCTATAATATCCATCGTGTAAACTCGTAAAATCTATTAGACTCCGCATGGGCGCCGTCAAATGTTATATTACGTGCTCGGTACACAATACAGTCAGTAGTATGTCGTATCGTACGTAATTCCAGGCAATGGCATATCGCCTCACTCGTCCTATCCTCTGGAAGGATCAGCAGACCGCCATATAGGCGCGTTTTCCCGCTCCCCGTATTGTACCCGCTTCCCCGCGGGCAGTGTTAGCGGGGAAAAAGGGGGAAACCAGGTTATGTGCGTATTTCTCTCTCAGCAAGGTCGTGTCGCATGTCGCCTCCCGCCACTAGCTACAACCGTATACAATTATCACAACCACCACCACCACGACCACTCCCCCCCCCCCGGTTTGTGCACGGTTCGACTGTCTGTAGCGCATGATCCCCACCGAAGCAGACGGCCCGAGCGCGCGGTGTGGTTGCCTGGGCGACACATCTACCTCCAAAATAATATCCCTTATATACCTGACGATTACGTGCCTCTACTTCGTTGGCGGCTTACTACCGCTCCTCAAGTGGGGTGATACCGCGTGCTCCCGGGCTCTGTCGCGTCCTGTCGGCAGGCTCCCTTCATCCCAGCGCCGCGTCGGGGAAAACTGCCCGCCGCCGCCTCCGTGGAACTCCCCGCTCAAACCGCCTAGCTCGGCTCTGAGCTCGCCACTTCTGCGCCCTGAGGCACCACCCGAGTGCGTCCCGTTGTTTGTTCGCCGCCCCTCACCGTGGCCGCCGCCGCCCTCTTGCCTTCGCGCACCGCCTGCGCCAGCCTTTTCCCGCCCACGTACCGAACCGTGGGTGCCCTCGCCCCTGCGTTCGGCGCCCCCGACCGATGCAACCCGACGATCCGTCACCGCCGACTTGGTTTGGCGTTGCTCGTTGCGGCCATCACCGCCGCCGCCGCCGCCGCCGCCACCGCCGCCGCGTTCGCCACCGCGTCCGCCACCGGTTCTATGCCCCTCTTGCAGAACCTCGAACATGTCGGCGTCCGTCGCGTACGGAGCGACCCTGCGCTTCCCGCCTTCGCCATAGTACCGCGAGCTTTCGTGACCGGTAAAGTGGTGATCTCCTCCACACCGGCCCCCCCGCGCCGCTGCCGACGCCGCTGTCGCTGCCCCTCCAGGCTCGACCCTACCGCGACCCACAGTGCACACATCTGCGGTGTGACAACGGGCCCCGAGCCAAGTGTCATGTCGAAGGAGGTCGCCAACCGAAGATCGAGCCCACTCGCCGTAGCGATCCTCGACCCCGAGGCTCATAGACCGCCGCCGTGTCAAGCCCGCGCCTTCGTCGATGTCGTCACGACGCCGCCGATGCCGCCGCCGCCGCCGCCCGTCGACAGAGGTTGCGCTACAGCGGTCGTCGAGCCTCGACGCGGAACGCATGCGCGCAGAGCCGAAGCCGAGGTCACTGTCCCGTGGTGTGAGTCCGCGGCCGCGTCGGCTGATGCCGCGGCTGCTGCCACCGCCGCCGCCGCCGCCGCTCATGGCAGCGTTGCGCCATGATTCGATGCCGTCGGCAGCAGTGCGGGGGGAAGGGCCCCCCGGGGTTTCCCACCCTTCGCACGTCGCAAGCTCACCCCCGTGGCACGAGAGTGAGTGCGATCGATGATGCCGTCTGGTGGTGGCGTGCAAGGTAAAGAGGGAGGGCGGTGGGGTTCAGCTTGCTCGATGTTTCCATGTTTTGCCTCCTGGAACAGGTGGACAACTGTTCTCGACCAGACAAGAAAACTCGTGACATGTTCGTACGTGTTCGGGCGCGAAAATGGGTAACAGCATATACTATCGTCATGCGTTCTTCTAGAGGTGAGGGTGGGTCATAATTAAAAAACAAACGCTACCAACTTCCCCCCGTTGAGGCATCTTCCGCTTGCCTCTTCGTAGAATATGCCGTCGAGAAAAAAAGACGAGTACCCCGACAGCGGCGAAGGAGAAGAAAGGCGAGGGCTACGGTTGAGCAAACTTTGTGCGCCGACAGGCTCATCACCCCCATCACTACTCAGCTGTGGTACTGCGGGTATCTTGGGGTTTGCACTTTTGCGTCGAAACGTTTCACACTAGACCGAGCTCTTCAACCAAGATTGCATGCTACGGTAGAGGTGCACCTGCATACAGTACATTTTCTGAGGCTCCTTACTTGAGGCGCTCTATAGAGTCATGCCACAATATCTCACCCGAAACACGACTTCGGAAACATTCGTTCGCGCAATCCGGCCAAACCTTCCAACGCGGTAGTCCAAAACCAAATATACCAGTAAAATAGCTATAGTATCCGGTGGTTACTCACGTGAGAAGCATAACCGGCCAGACAATATTGAGCCTAAAAGTAGTACCCCTACCGTGGGATTGCTCTATACTAGTAGTGAGTCAAAAAATGATTAAGGAGGAAATTAAAAATGCTACCCGATGAAACATACCATGGCCCGAGTATGCGATGAACAGCGGTGTTGCAACACAAGAATGAAATTCCGACGATCTAGGGCAAAGGAGCCTTTACTACTGTAGGTCATTCAGAAACCGTTTCAGCCCAAAAAAAGGTACAGTACCTCTATCGTAGCGCGCGTCCCACGACATCTGAGGATTGCTCCCCAACCAGTGTATCTTTTGGGTTCGATGTGTAAGGTTCAGAGGGAGTTCGATAGACACCTCTGGATCGTGCGATGGTTTTGTGTATCGGGGGCTTTTTTTTTTCAGGCGTCAAACGTTTTTCTCGCTGCCGGTTTGCCGGAGCTTCTCAAAGTGAAGAGGAGACCCATAATTTTTCGGGTGTGCTTCGTACCCCCACACACCGTATCACGCGTCGACTACTCTGCATTTCGAGGGAACATACGGTATTTAATCGTAACCAAATATCGTTTTTAAATATAGGGGGTAGGTGTGTATTGTTTGGGGTCCATCGCGGGTTCTGAGTATTACTATGTATTACTATGGCCCGTCGAAATAGTGCTGTGCTTCAGCTGGACATTACTCTCACTGCCTGCTTCTGGTCCGCCGAGTTCCTGACCTTGCTTTGGCGCCGAGGTCTTGGCGGAAGCGCCTCTCCGCTCCCGCGCCAGTCTCGTTCCACGACTGGAACCGGTTGTCGCCGATCACCGTCTGCCCGCGGTTTCTAGGCGACTGGACGACGGTGCACGCAGCCGTCAGCGCCGGCGCCGGCGCCGGCGACTGTCTCCTTCCCTGACGACGTCCACGCCCCCCCCCCGTCCCGCGCCCATTCCCGTTGTCGTCGTCCCACGAGGGGACCATGGTTGTGGTGAAGTTAGGGTTGGCGCACCCGTCGGTGGCGGGGTTGCGGTGGAAAACGCCGCCGTCGAGGTCGCAATCGCTCGCGGGCGCTAGCTCCATCGCCCTGCGACGAGCACTCCCCCCGCCGCCCCCACCGCTTTCTCCCCTCGCTCCGACCACGCCGCTGCTTGCCACGCCTTGTCCGATGGCCTGGCTCGAGAGTTGAGGCGGGGCAGAGGACGGACGTCGTGCGCCGGACGCGGCGGCAGGGGCGGCTCCCGGCCTCCCTCCGTCGGGGTTGCCACGGAGGCGGTGTAGTCTCAACACTTCGCAGAAGTCCGGGTAGGACACCTCTCCGTGGCGGCCGGGATCCGTGCTGGCGAGGACTGCGCCAAAGTCTTCGTCTCCGAGAGGAACGCCGAGGGATATCAGCCCCGCTCGAAGCGCGGACGGGGATAGCGGTGGCGGGTCGAATTTTCCGTCGTCTTTTCTTGCTGTTGGGGCTTGGCCGCTCCCTCCTCCTCCTCCTTCTCCTCCTCCTCCCCCCCTTCGGTGAAACATATCAAGCACCTGTATATATAGATATTGAGGGGTGGGGGAACTCATAACTTAGCCAAGAACAATCGTAGACACGTTCGAGAGGTTTCATGCTAGCAAAACCATCCCCCTTTTGTATGACTACAGTGGAGTGCGGGGCGGAGGTCGGGCTGGAGGATGGCCGTGTCGATGCAGAGTATGCCTGGCTGTTCTTGGTGTGTGGTCTACGCGCTACGCCGAATATCGAACAATTATAACCCTTGACGTGTCAGAGGGCCGTAACCGTTCCTTCTGCAGCCGTAACCGCTCTAATGGCAGGTGGCCTCGAGAGCTGGACCAGCATCGGTCACCCTTAAGCCACTAGGGCCACACTCTCATGCCTTGGGGGCGTCGGCCCGAAAGGGGAAACCGTCTGTCGTTCACAGAACAAGAACCCTTGCATCGCACAACAAGCGAGATATACTACCGCTCGCACGGGAGTTTCCTGTCAAGCGTTTTTGCGCTCGGTGGTTGGGGGTATCTCACCGGCCCGGCGCTGTCACGATCGTCCTGGACCCTCCTCACCCGCTCCCGTATCTTCTCGAACACAAGCGCCCGTCGGCGAGTCTCTTTGTGCTGCTTGCCCCCTGGCACGCGGGACAAAGAGTGCTTGTCTCCTGCGGCGGGGTACCAGTCGAGGATATCGCTGTGGCGCCAGTGCACCGCCGAGCCCCGGCCGCTAACGGGCAGCCGCGCCTGGTGAGCGAGTTTCCGCTGCGTGCGCTCCCTGCTCTCCACGCCCTCGGCATCACGGAGCGTGTCCAGCAGCTCCTACATGTCGGAAATCGACAACCGCGCGTGTCACACGAGTTACAAAGGCCGGCCGGGCGGAGTACGTAGAACACAGGAGTTGTAAGAAACACGCTATAGGCATCTGAAAAGTCTTCGCCAGGTACGGCGTTTACGGGCTCGGCTATTCGAGCGAAAGGGCACCGTTGTCCACACGCCTCGTACACTTTCGTCGCTCGCTATCGGGGCTCAGCCGCTCTCTCGGCGTGTTGACACTTCTTGGAGGTTGTTTTAAGACATATGTGATATAGGGCAAAGCGCAAAAGCATGGCCTCTTCTACACCCTGAAAGGGCCCTACTACGTACGGCAGTTTTGGCTCACTCTGTGCTTGACGCGCCCCTGCTTTCCGCCGACGGACCTGAAGAGCGCCTTGTATTCGATGTCGGTCAAAGGGTCGGACCCGCTGAGAACGCGCAGACCTTGCCGAAGCTGCTCGGCTGTTAAGCTTTGAGCGCGCCCTGAGGGTCGGTTGGCGCCCACGCAAAGGGTAACGTTTCGGGTGTGTTTCAAGGAGGAAGGTTTGCGCGGGTGTTCGGCCACGGAGGAGAGAGAGAGATGGGGAAATTACGCGAAGCGGGGTATATACATCGTACATACGGAACACCCCGTTTTTTTTTGTTGGGACTCCCCGTGCTGCTGCTACTGTTGATATAGCTCGGTAAGTCTACCTTTGTTTCGTATGGAGGAGCGTGTTTGACGTGTCAGCTCGTGGCTGCAGCGTGAAATACGTGCGAGCGATTTCAGATCAACTGCTGTCGCGGTGATCAATAGATTTGGAGTGCTGTACTCCAAGACTTCTGGCGACAACCTCAGCAGAGAGATGTGGGTGTTTACCCCAAGAGCACAGAACAAGCTCTCATCGCAGGATCGACCACTGCGTAACCAGGAAGCTCAAGCTATTGCACAGTCGATATACTTTCAACAGCAGCCCACACAATGCAGCGCCAGACAACACCGCCTACTCTGCCATGGGTCACACCTTTACCCAAACCACCCACCTGGGTCGATTAGCCCAAAGACCTGGTCAACGCTCCGGGTCCCGTGCAGATCCAGCAGGGCGAGAGTCTTGGCTCGAGCCCTCCTCGCTAGCTGGCTCTCTTCTGGGGGCGCCTCGCAAACGGAACCGTCGCCATCGCCCTCGCGTAATGTTCTTGCACACCCCGTTCGGCGGTTGCTGCTTCGAGATCCCGCTGCTGCAGGCAGTATTTCTCTCGGAGTCGTAGAACCCGCGTGTTTCTCCCTCTTCTTGACGCTTGGCTGCTCCCACCGCAGGGCCGCGTCTCCGCAAAGTCCGGCCTCCTTGGCCTCGAGGCTGTCAAAAAGGCGGCCGTAGTCCACCATCGCGTGGCCACGGATCTCCTTGCCGTACCGCGCGGCGAGCCCCCTGGCCTCGTCGTCGCTGAAGCCCGAACCGAACCGGCGCAGGATAACCCGCTCCATTTCCCTCTGCGAAATAACGCCCGACGCCGACGGGTCCGCCTTAGCCAAGGCTCTCCTGAGTCCCACCAAATCACCCCTTGATCGGATCCTCAAAATACTCTCTGCCCGACCTGCGTGCCTGTGTGCTCTTTCCGTCTCCCGTAGCGAGGCCGAGGTATCCTCCCCATCAGCATCGTGTGCAGCAGCGCCTGCCCTTCGCCCTCCCCCCGGAGAGGCGCTGTCTGTCGCTGAAAAAGGGCCGATCGCGCACCGCTCTGGGGGAGCGAGGCTTTTCCTGACGCCCGCGCGGCCACGTCGCTCGCCGCCACTGGTGCCCCCACAGCGCCCGGCGCCGTCACCGGCCGCTCCGGGAAGCGCGTGCTCTTCTCGTCGGCTGCTGCTGCGTCGGTGCTGCTGCCGATACGGTCCATTCCCATTTCCGCGATCTCGGCTTTCAAACCACTGCCAGTGGTTCCCGGCACCGCCCTCCACCACCGACTCGCCGTCTGGGCCCTCTCCTCGCAGAAGGGACCTCAGCGTGTTGAGCGAGTCAGCTCGCTCGCGCGCCGACCGCGCTCTGCCTTTGGCCTTCCCGCGGCCGCTGGCGCTGACGCCGTCGGCGGGAACCTTCGCCGCGTGTCCGCCGTCTCCCCCCGCCGTCATGCGCCGGTGCCACTGTTCGAAGGACACCGCGGAGCCGCGTGACTTCCCAGCCGCGTATGCGTTCGAAGCCTCTTTCATCTTCTGCGCCACGGGTGGCGGAGGAGGAATCCCCCGGGTGCTCGCGTGTGGATTCTCCTCCATCCCGCCCTCGCGACGGGAGACTACCGTCGCCCTGTCGCCCTGGTGGTCTCTGTCAGCATAGGCACTACCGCTGCGAAGCACAGCTTTCCAGGCCTTGCCGCCACCGTCGCCCACCTTGTAAGAGCGGCCATGCTGTCCGTTCGCCCGACCTTCCCCAGGTTCAGCGTCGAAGTCACATGTGCGGCGAGGTTCCACCTGCTGCTGCTCCCCCTCCTCACGCCAAGACACCCTCTTGCCGCCACGAGGTGGTGTACCGCCTGGTGGTGCACCTCGGTCGTGCACAGTATTCTTGCCCCCATTTCGGTGTCCCGTCGCCGAAACTGACTCCGTTGGCGCCGCTGCCGCCGCCGTCGCCTCGCGCCCCCAACCCCCCATCGCCGAGGCTTCGAACCTCTCCCTGTCAACGAGCCCGGTGTCGCCGCCGTCGACATCGCGTGCCAGTGCTTTCGCCTCGCCGCCTGTCAGACCGACACCTAGTCCCCGCAACCCGGCTTCGAACTCGAGGTACGTTATTCTGCCATCCCTTGTGGTATCGTAAGGTCTCAGTAAATCGCGTGGCAGAGGGGGGCGGGTATCCCCCTTGAGAGGCCGTGTTGAGAATGCTTGAAGTGCGCGATGTACTTCCTCCTTGACCAGCTCCAACGCGCGAGGCGGGGGAGAAGGGGGTGAGGCCCCGTGGATGCTGTACGGCGAGTCGTAGCGAGTCGGCGACCCCGCTGGCTTGCTGTTAATTCCATTTTTCTGGTGCGCGCCGGCAGATGGGTGTGGTTTCTTCTCCGGTCGCAAAAGCAACAGAGCACGGCATGCGTATGGTACGAGGGTGTGGCATCAAGAAAACGTCTATTGGTGGTATTTAATAGTGTGCGATACACAAAGCACTACGAATGAATGCCTTTTTAAATGTGTAGAGCTGAACATCGAACGTGACTGCTTGCCGAATCCGTGTGATCGGTGGGTGATTTTTCTCGGAGGGTAAACGTCGCACACAAAATAAGAGATGGGCAGCGAATGAAGCTGGCAGTAGTGGCCCAATACTCAAGATGTAACTGCATGGGATGTACCAGGTATAGGCTCAACGCATACTTGTGCGTACGACGAGTAGTACTCGTATCACACCTCGTACGTACGTAGGTCGTACGTACGCGTAGTCGACTCCGTTTTTCAGATTTTACGAAATCACTGATTTCCACTGCCTGGCATTTTGTTCTTTTTATCACGTACTTTGGTGTACGTAGTAGGCGCATTTACCTCATGTGCTTGATTTGATACTGTAAGAATTTGCCAGCGACGACGTCAGCTAACCCCCTCCCATGTCGTGTTCAAACGGGGGTACATCAACGAGCACCGGACTATACACGTTCACCGCGTGTGTTCCCTCGAAGCTCGTGAAAACTCAACAGTTGCTGTGCATTCGAGGCTATATGTCACCCCGCTCTTACCCTCTCTTACCCTGTGAACTCGCTCCTTCTGGGTGATAAATTGACCGTGGTGGCCAGACCACGTAATTCCCGAACCACCCCCATTGCTTTTGAGCGCGTGCATCAGCTGAGGGATTTGATCCAGCGCCGTGGTGACCTGAGGTATTATCAAAACCGCAGCAGCAGGGATTTCGCGACGGCGGTTAGCAGTTGGCGAGAGCTACTCGTACTCGTACTACGTACGAGTTACGAGTGCGAAGCACAGGGTGCATGCGGTGCATAGGCTCGTGATACGCATCGAGCATATACATACGAACGTACAAGCAGTACGTAGTTCTTCGTGCCAAGTCGACGACTTATCGTATTTCAACTACAGTAGTACTGCATCACACAAGGAGCAACCAAGCGTACACGACCGACATTGCGTTGTCTAGCATGTGTGTACCAGCAGAGCACGGGCGACAATGGTTCCAATAAACATTGGCGAGGGCGAGCACATACCAGACAGTACGTAGAGCCTTGTGGCTGCTGTACCACGATTTTTCGACAGCACAACAACATGATGGCGTAAATACGCTCTGCGATCAGGACGCGCTCGCCTGGAAGGGCTCGTCGTTGTTGCTTGCCCCCGCAAGGCGAGTCGGACCTCCTGGTGACCCCCATCGCCCCGAGGAAAGCTGACAACGACCCCTAGCATGAGCCATGCTGCTGCACTGGGTGCTCGAAGCTGTTGTTACTGCTGTGCTGCACGAGTACTCGTATCGTAGTAGGCGTGGGAGTGACGTCCCTTTGTCCGCATGCTCGAGATTTGGCGTTTCATGCGGCAAGATAACACATGTTACTACTGTACACTGTACAGCAATACGACTGCCGGCCTGCACGTCTGTCTGTGCCTGTGGCCCGTCTGCCTAATAACACGTCAGTACGAAGTGTATGATGAGTGTATGAATCGTATGAAGTGTATGATTGATGTGTGATGTATGATGTGTATGTGCCGTATCGAGCGAATAAAATAAAAGCGAAACAATGCGGCGGAACTACAGAACAGCAGTAGTATCTCTCTCTCGTATCTTGGCAAACTGAAGTTGGCAACTGATGCGGTAACGTCCAGAATAAGTGGTATTAATAGTACGAGTATGCTTGAGTATCACCCAGACGCCGAAACGCTACGTAACCTTAGACTACTGTTATTGTAGCCTTTGTTTGCACGTGCCGTCTCGTACATCGGTCTACCACAAAAATAAATAAATGATTTGATCGTTTGCGAGGAACTGCTGTAGTAGTTCAGTTGCTGCTTGCTGTTGTTGTCACGTGCAGCGGTACTACTACTATAGAACACACGTGATCGAATTCTATCAGGATGACCATCAGATCTATGATGACTCCGAACGAGCGTGTTCCCAAGACACACGTCCGACCGGCGGCGAGCTGATGCAGAACAGCTAGATACGTACTGTAGGTATTAATAGGTGTACTACTGTACTGCTACTACTGTACCTGGTAGTGACTACAGTACGTACATAAAAAAATAAAAAAGGAGACCAGGGCGTATCTTAACCTCTCTCTCACATGCCCGCAGTTTATTTACTCATTGGATACACCCATACCTGTGTGTTTTTTAGAAGAGTTAGGATTGAACATTGAACTTTCTCATCGGTTACATCTGTGTGTTTTGTAGGATTGAAGGTGAAACATTCCTTCATGACGTCACGTGACGCCATCCAAGGTTACCGGTAACAACTTTCTGTCCATAAGAGCGCTTTTTCGCTCTCCAGAGATCGACAAAGTCCATCAATTCTACGAGTACAATAAGAATAATGGGCATGCTATCTCTACTCTGCGATACTATACTCGTAGCTATCTCTACAACAATACCGAAGACTAACAGCCTCGTCTGTGACGAGCACAGCAGCAGCAGCTTTTTCGCGACACTGCACTCACTCCAGCACCGAGGCTATCTTAGCCCCTCTTTCTTGTCACGCCCCTCCCTCTAATACGTAAACGAATTCCGAAACGCCTCCACAAACACCAGATTCCTACGATACGGCGGACAGTTACATTTTTTGCCGCGGATGACGCCGCCTTTAGTAAAGTTACGTAGAAAAAACTTTAACGCTTTCAGGACTGGCTGCGATTGGTATTAATAGGTATAGAGAGCAGCAGGCCGTGTGCGCTCTACGAAAGAAAAAAAAGCAAACAAACAAAAAAAAACACGAAATCTCGCCGCTGCCTGGAGTCGCCAACCATCTTCTTCTCGTACTCTTATTTGCAGCTCTCGTCGTACCAGGTTCACTTCACGGTGACCTGCGTTTTGCCTCTCACTTTAGACTGTGTCTTGACCGGTCATCGGCAAGCGAGTCTAGGCGTACACATCAGCTTCGTGCTGATGATACACACACACGTCAATCGTCACACGCTAAAAGCCGCAGCTAAAATACACCACGAAACCCACATCAGCCCGGCGACCGCCACCACCTCGAAACGGCATGCGTCGAAACAGGCCCCACGCGTCAGCCCCTACTCGCCCGCTTCCACCATCATAATTCCCGGGTTTGTAGACATATCGGCCTCGCACAGCTCTCCGCAATCAGTAAAAACCACGAATGAATGTTACACGTCGTACTTACACAGCACACAGGAGACAGACACATTAAAAACGGAAGCCTGTACATATATATCGCACCCACTCCGGTATGAAGAGGCTTTTTTTGCTTATTTATGTACAGGCAAAAAACGGGCTCATGAAAATTTAGGAAATTTCCAATCATACGTACTGTTGTTCCCATTTTGTTCTCGTTTTTTCGTTGTTGTTGCGTAAACCACTCACAAATAATGAGTTGCTGCAGAGAGAAGTCCAGCAGAGGCGGTATGTATATACCGGTATATCAGGCGGGAACCTGACGTAGTGTCATCATCATCAGCAGCAGCAGCAGAGTCCCCGCCTGTGCTATTAGTAACTATCGAGAGGCGCTTCGATTTGCACGTCGAAAAAGCGAGTACTTTGAAAACACCGCCGCCGTTAGTCCTTCTTAGCACGCAACGTCCTTATTATGGGCAAGTAAGTCCCTAGCACGGCGGGCGTAGATGGGTCTGGGGCGTACACGCCAACTTGGCGGTGAAACCCGTAAGCGAAACACAAGAAGAAAAATAAGAACATCATGGGAAAAATAATGTTTTGCAACGAAACGCCGTCATTTGACAGCTCCTTGATGCCGGCTTGACACTATTATTAGCTAGCTACCCGGCGAATAAACACAATGAATTCACCGTCTACTCGCAGGGGTTCAACGCCCGGCAAAAAACAACTGCCAGCAGAAAAGAGTCGACACCCGCCCCTGCCCCGAGGTCTGTCTACTCCCATGACAAGGAACTCAACGAAACAGCAGCGGCTTCATATCGCATGATTGCAGCAACGCATGCACCGCACTGCTACGCGCGCGCGCACCCACGCAGCACGCACGGAGAGTGTATGTATGATCTAGCGTCGCATTGAATTGCGTTTCACGCATTGGGCCCACAGGACGGAAACGCCACGCAAAAAAACAAAAACAGGCAACCGCCCCCGCCATCGAACCCTTCCGCCTTCATTCAACCAAATGCGCTTGCGAAAGGTCGACGACGGGATCGGCGTTTTTGGTCTTGCCACGCGCGCAGGGGACCCCCCCCCCACCCCCGCCTCCCCGAAACAAAGAAAATTCCGTCCCCACAGAGAAAATTCCGTCCAGAGTCCCGAGCCTATCGTACTAAGCCACCCCCGACCGTCGATAGACCCCGGCCCCGCCCCCGCCCCCCGCCCCCCTCATCCCCCTCCCTCCCCCCCGCTAATCAGTACAAACATGTGCTTCATCTAGGTCCTTATGCTCGCGAGAAACTAACAAACTTCGTGAAGATAGATGTTGCCGCCGTCGCCTCGTGCTATAAAAACGCAATACTCATCCCCCCATGCCCCATGTGTGGACCGGTTTTCTATCATCGTGTTGGAATATTTTTTTCCCGGCACCACCTATCGTACTGCCCCCCCCCCCCCCGGCTCCTACCCCCCCCCCCCAACCGCCTGCTGTGTTGACACGGAAAATCGTCACTTTGTTGTGTCTTGGCTAACTTCGCGCGGCCCACCCCCCCGTTTGAGCCCGCGTACTTCGTCTTGCCCCAATTCCACGGTACGTACTTGTGCTTGATCATGTGCTTAATCTTGCCGCTTCATGTCAAAATCTGGCGGAGGGCAAAAAAACACAACGGAGGGAGTTGTAGGAGGAGGGAGGCGCAGGGGGGGGGGGGGGGGGGCGAAAGCGAAGCAGAGGGTAAAAAATGCTCATAGAACACAGCGCGTATAGCCTCCAGGAGGGAGGGGGGGGGGCAGGTGGTGGTGGGGTCTCATTTCGCCACCCGCCAGTGCACCAATCAACAAGTCGATCGTTCGGCCAAATCAACGAACCGATCGATCAACCAATCAACTGATCGATAGATCTCGACCAATCAACGCGCAGGAGCGGTTAAATAACACAAAGGCGTTGCTTGAACCTACCTACCAGCTAGAGTAGCAGAAGCAGCAGCAGCAACAGCAGCAGCAGCAGCAGCAGCAAAACCAAAAACCAAAAACGCGGTGAAAACCCCAACGAAGACCGTAAAAAAAACCCGCTACGGACGTACGAAGACGCGCTTTCTTTTTCCAAGCTGGAACTCACCATAAGGACTATGAAGTAGATGAGGAGTATCGGCCAGAAGACGGGGATGTCGAAGATGCTCAGGAACGTCATGCAGAACGACATCATCACCCCCTTTTGCGACGAGAGCCAGAATTGGAACTCAGGCAGACGTCGGCTGAACGGCCTGCAATGTATATATATAAGGACGTTTTTGGCGACGGTGCAAATACCAAAATGGTAAAAAAGCGCGATGCCACGAGATATCGAAGTACACAGTACAGGACACCAAATAAGAAACAGGCTAAAAAGGAAGCCAGGCTAAGATTTAGAGGAAAATACGAAATTCGGGAGTCGTTATATTGGAATCAGTGTAGAAAGCACCCTCTCTCAAATAAGAAATCCAGCCTGGACCAGATTTCGTGTTTCTTATTAAGTGTCCTGTACTGTATCCCACACAGAGCCTTGCAAAGATGAGTTTCGTCGAAATTCTCGCGATCTCACAGCTGTTTTTTTCTTTTTTTTTTAAAGCCAGCTCATGATGTGGTTCCCTTTCGACGGAGGTCCAGGAATCTGACGCTACTGGTACTGGTAACTGGTATGATACGGCAAAAGTTAAAACGACGTGTGCTCTTCGCGGGCTGTTCGTCACAAAAAAAAGCTGCACGCAGCTAAGAAAGAGCTGTCTTACGGTCCACTCATAACGACCGACCCAGGTTTACGTAATTGTATAGGTTTCTATATATATATATATCTATAAAAACGCGATGTCGCGATAGTGCTACTAGCAAGTTTCGGCGTTAAGGCACCTTAAGGAGTGCATTCCCGTGGTGGGGACAAACTACTTGGAATTAGAGTAGGGTCAGTTTCAGGTTTCTGTACAGAATTGCACTATTACTATTACGGGGGGGGGCCATAGTAAACACTAGTAAACAGGACCACATAATGTTAGTAAAAATAGGTAAATATATAGTCTTTTGCGTATACCGTAGGTCCTATTTACTAGTGTTTACTATGGTCCCCCGTACTAGAAAATGGGTGATAATAGACAAAAAAAAAAACGGTTCCTCTGCCCCAAGACCGACGGACGGAATTACCGACGGATGCCGGACGGCAGGAAAGATTACCACCCATTTGCCGACCCGAGGGCAAGGGAATCGCGGCCCCGCGTCAACAATCAGTGGCATGTCACACGCCGATGCCTGGTGTTACAACCGTATACTATTTAATAACACTGCAAACAAGAATTCCGAAAGTACTTTTATCCCCCCAAAAACGTGCGTGAATACTGAAAAACTATCCACACACTAATTTCAACTAGTTTGTACCCCAAAACGTCGGTGGGTGCAAGTTATCAAGGGGGTATAAAAGACAAAAGAAACAATACCGTACGTGTGTTACGTACGACACAAACTGAACCATTAAAAAAAAAATGGAGAACGGACAGCAGTTTTCGGGGGGGGGGGAAAGAAAAAAATGAAGAGGAAAACAAAGTCCCGTCTTTTTGAATGCATGCATGCGGCCCATGTTATGGTTCTCACTTGAATTCATCCGATCCTGTTGTTGGAAGCCCTGGCCCTTCTGACTCCGGGTCAACCTTTTCGCGAGGGCGAGAGAGAGAGAGAGAGAGAGAGCGGACAGCGCCCCAAATCAAGCAACAAAACCGCGAAAAGCGAGCGAGCGAACGAGCGAGAGGACACGTGACAAAAACGAAAAAAAATGGACATACACATCAGTTAAGGACACGAGTGAGGCATGCCTTGGCTAGACTTGACGGCTACTTATTATTTAACAGTTAGTAGATGGGTAGCGAACTAAGCCAACCAACCGACATAGTATTTGTCAATAGAAAAACAACAAGTCGAGCCACAAACGCGCCGCTAGTCAGATACAAAAGACCGAGAACCCCCCCCCCCCCCCCCCACATCCCATCCAGCCGAAAACGTCACTGCATCCGTCGACAGACCAGGCATGCATGATTTCTGCGGCCCCTCTCTCTCTCCACGTATATAGCACCGATGCTCGCCTCTTGCCTCCACACCCTCGCCAACTTCTCTGCTCCGCCACCCCCGCTCCCCCCAACCTCCATCCCTACGAAAAACTCATCCCCCATCCCCAATGAACAAACAACTACTGACAAAAAAACAGTCGGACACTACGTCCTGTAAAAAATCAAAACTCGAAACGAAGGGGAACCCGTTAGGCCACATTGCATCTTGCCTCTTGCACGCTATTGCACGCACGGCACACACCTGGGGGGAGAGGAAGCCGATCAAGTTATTGAGCAGGAATATCCCCAGGCCGTACGTGACGATGAACCAGCCCTCCACCAAGTAGATCCTCAAGAGGAACAGCAATATCGACACGAAGAAACCCACCCATCTCCAGGTCGTGTAGATCACTGATCGATCTAACCAGTGTTGGTATGTCCTGCGAGGCATTCGTTCGTTCGTTCGTTCGTTCGCATGAAGGGGAGTTGATTGAGTATGGTTTCGGTACGGCGGTGCGGTATATACGTATACTGTGGGGTGCGGTATGGTATGGTATATGGTATGGTACGGTATGGTATGGTATGATATGGTATGTCATGGTATGGTATGGTATGGGCTGGTGTGGTATGGTACGGTATAATTTGGTATGGTACGGTATGGTATGGTATGGTATGGTACGGTGTGGTATGGTGTGGAATGGAATGGTATGGTATGGTACGGTATGGTGTGGTGTGGTATGGTAAGGTATGGTATGATATGATATGGTATGGTATGGTATGATATGGTATGGTATGGTATGGTATGGTATGGTATGGTATGGTATGGTATGGTATGGTATGGTATGGTATGGTATGGTGTGGGCATGGTAGGGTATGGTATGTTACGGTCTTGCAACGATGAGGGTGTTGTAACTGCTTGTCCGTTACCGTCTGGACAAGCACCGCAGGGGTCTACCCCAAAGCCGTACCGTCCAAAATAAGCTTCGTACGGTTCCGTACGGTGGTCGTCCGCTACACGTAGTCCAGACACTTACCACAGAGAGTGGACTGTTTACTCCCGTTTACCGTTGAAAACCTGGCGAGAACCGTGAAGGTTCAAAATACCGCCCCGACATTTTTATGAACCGTGAATATGGTAAATTATAGGTGGAAAACGGCACCTAAACCCCTGCCGGCGATTTTGACTGCTTGTCATATGCCGGTAGATAGCCAGGTATCACTCTGCCTGGAACTCAAATCTCTGCTTTATATACACTAGCCGTACATGCACGGCTCCGCCCGTGGCGCCATGTAGCCCTGCGTTGCCCATTGTCGTATGTAAGTACCTGGTATGGTAGTACTAAGTACTCGTACGGTAGTGTGCTGCTGTGATGTACCACTCTGAACAGAAATGTAAGGACCACAGTGCGGGGCGGTACCGACCCGGGGGTCCGTTCTTGTCCCCGGGTTGTTGGAGTTGTACATGCATGGAAGTATGTATGACCCGGGGATAGGATCGTATCGTCCCCGGGTGTCTCGATGGCTCCGTGAGTCTCAGCCAATCATTGATCAGCCGATGGGGGTGGGGTTTCCACACCGTGCGGGGCAGTGTCGACCCGGGGGATCGCCGTTTTTGTTCCCGGTTGGTCGGAGTTGTAGAGATATGGAGGGTTTTTTTTTATCAAGGGATGGGACCCTATACTCCTCGGGTGTGGCGGAACCTCGATGGCTCTACGAAGTATAAGTATTCAGCACCAATCTTCTAGAAAGAGACAGCGGCCTCTGGCATGTATTTGGCCAACCAACATCAGCTGCCACAATTGTACTTCAAAATTGTAAGTCAGCAGAAAGTCTGGCTAGATTGCTGATAGAACTGCCTCACGATTGTGCCACGGCCACGGTTCGGCTCGGCATGATACCCGGTGTTCTGCTGCTGCTGCTGTTGCTGCTGCTGCTGCTGCGGATTTGCTGTGAATGTGTGACGTTGTGAGGTTGAATGCAAGGCCGTGGTGTAATTCCGCCGCACAGCACTGTTGCAATCAACCAATAATAAGATGCCTGTTTCTTAATCTGAACCGCAATGAGCCAGAAGAAGCTGCCTCATCCCTCGGGAACCGGCTCGAGGAACGGCTCGGCATTGTCGGCAGCTCAGAGCGACGGCCACGGCTCGGCTCGGCTCGGCGCGACGCGAGACCTAGTGTTCTACAGATTGTGGCACCCAGCCTCCATGCCCATGGGGCGAAGCGGGGCTGAAGCGCTCTGGATCGTGCTCGCACCCAATTACAGACAGACATCATAGCAGCATTTATGTAATAGACATCATACCTACGCCAAACGTTTCTTACGTTCTCGGTCAGACTTGTAGCCGCATACAATGTCAGGGATGTTCAAGGGTCGGGTCAAAACCTCGCCGGTCAGGTCAGGTCGGGTCGGGTCGGGTCCGGTAACGGTGGCCAGACCCGACCCGTGAGAACTTGAAAACCTTCTGATCCGACCCGGCCGGACCGGACCCGACCCGACCCGACGCGACCCGATCCGATCCGACCCGTGAGATTTCGAAATGTTTCTGACCCGACCCGCGGGTTTGTGGTCATGACCCGTGAAAAGCCCTGATGTGATTTTTCTGTCCATCGATCGAGTTGAGCACTTTCCCGTACCCGCGCAGGCAGTTTATTGTGTCGGCATGGGTATAGACGAGACGGGGTTGTTGTGCACTGCTGTTTTTTTTTTTGTGCACGCCAAAACCGTGGAGTTAATTCAATCAAGGACCTGCTCTACGTGAGATGTCTCGGAGGCGTGTCACGCCACGTGCTACCGCGAGCTTCATATGTACGTGTACCAACCTCAAAACGTCACTACGAGCTGCTGTTGCTTGTAGGTTTCCGACTGTCAAACTTCGTCAGTCCTTACACGGCGTTGGTTGTATATATTGCCGCTGTTGTTTGTTAAGTCCCCCATAAAAAAAACATAGTACGTCCGCACAGCGCTGTTGCGTGACACAGCAGTACCCCACAAGAAAGGCGCGGTAGTCTCTCTTGGAGTCGCTGTCGTACGTTGCCCGAGTACTACGAGAGGATTTTTCGACGCAAACCGGGCAAGAGGGTTCCTACCGACACAGGATCAGACAGGTGCGCCGCTGCGGTTGTTTGTGGAGTTGATTCATACGGGGGAGCGAGTAAGCACCGAATGCTGCTCGAACGTACCGATACAGCAGTAGCACACATCCTATACTTTCTTTCAGTATACGACAAAGCTGTTTTCGTTTTTTTTGCTGGTCATCATCAAGTATAATGTTGCCCGCGTTGATTGATGATTTTGTTGGTGTTCGCAGCTGATGTTTGTATCGTGTGTTTTCCGTTTTCGATTTCGTACCCAGAGCACCAGGCCTCGGAAGCTCGCTACTGCGGCGAGCCCAAGGGGTGCAACATCAGCCTTGCGGTAACTTGAGTCACATTCACCGAGAGAAGAGAGCGTGAAATCATGACTCCGACACAGCAGTGTGCGTGTTCTTCACATTAAACCGGTCTTTCTACCCGTCGACATCCAGCACACCCAGCACACCCAGTCAATGTCCGTGCCGATTTTTCATCGTAAATTATACTGAACCACATGTAGCAAATGGGATGGGAAAAATAAAATATAAAGTGAAAGCAAAACGATGGGCACTACAATAGTAGTTCGCGTACAATACTGATACTTCCCAAGCTATTGACTCGGTGGCCCACTATGATACGTCAAATGGCGTCGCCAAGCAACGCAGTGTTCTTTGCCCTTTATACCAACATCGCAAGACGACCGTCATCCGAAAGTAAATGTTGGTCAATCGTCTCGTTTCCGTTCGTTCATGTTGTAAAAATTGACCTGGGCGAGTGCAAGTCGTTCAGAGATGCTCCCAGTATGCTCCCAGTATACTCCGAGTATCGAGTACATTTCGAACTCCGAGTATTACTGTAAAGAGTACGTATTACACAGCAGTACTGGCGACCTAATACTGCGAGTGCCGGGAGCATGAGCGGTACTGAAGCACCAAATACTACAAGTATTGGGAGTATAAGCAGTACACAACCCCGAGTACTCGTGGTACTCGCAGTGCCGACGGACGAAATACTGCCAGTACTTGGCAGTACCCGCAGTACGCGGAATGTGAAAAAAAAACAGGAGGATGACCTGGCCCGACCCGTGAGATTTTGATAACCCTCCTTGACCTTCCTTGACCCGACCCGACCCGACCCGTGTTATTTTGGAGAACTCCTTAACCCGACCCGTGGGTCGGGTCATGACCCGCGGAGAGCGCTGAAAAAAATAGCGCCTGATAGGAAATGCCATCTTACACACTGGAAACCCCTGTTTTTCCCTGTAAATGGATGATAGCGTTCCATCCCCTGTAATAATGACTTTCAAGATTTGTTTTTGCCGTTCGCGGGTGCCGTTCGCGCCAATTTCGCTTTTATTTGCCGTAGCATGCACCCCTGCTCGTATAAGGCCGACAATTATGGGAGACTAATCCAGAACAGGATTTGTCAACAACTTTGCAGGCTTTTTATCCCAGGGACGTTACAAAATATCCCCTGCTCTATCAAACGAGCCATTGGTCAATTTTCGAGAGGAATCTAGTGCCGATTTTGCTCGAATTTTCAACGGATGCCCAACCAAGGCCAATTGGCCCATCTATGCATACGTAGTGATACCGGTCGATTTTGAAGGTTCGAAGTTCCAACGGATGGCCAACTAGCCCAAATTCGATTTCCCCCCCGGTTTCAATAAAATAAATCGAAATTGGCCTCCTGTGTCGTATTCGCCTGTGGTTCGAATTTTTTACCCAGCTTCGACAAAAAATAGAAACTGGACCAGTTGGCCTGGTTTGGCCATCCGTACGTAGGAGTTTCGAGTCTGCAAAATCGGCCAATACCACTATTAATATTAATACGAGCGATAGTCCTCTTGAAAATCGACCGATGGCTCGTTGATATATTATAACAGGGGACATTTTTTAGCGTCCCCGGGAGAAAAGCCTGCGGAGGTGTTGAAATCCTTCGTCTCCCATACTGGTCGGCCTAAAGGTGCCTTACATGAACTACTGCTCTGTGTATGATACGCATCACCAGGTACGTACAGCAGCAGTACATGACTACTTCGGACATACTCGGAGGTATATCATAGGCCGCCACACGCTACACCACCTGGTGCCTGGTGTGTGTATCACAACGGGCGGCGCAGGGCTACGATATAGCGCCGCGGCCGGAGCCGTGACCGCACCTCTAGTACGCGTAAATGCTGCAACAACAGCAGTCGCTGTACGAGCAGTTAGTTACTCCGTAATGTTGCTGCTGTGCGCGTGTGGTCGCGCTGCTGCTGCTGTGCGTCCTGCTGTCTGTACACCAGAAACCAGGCGAAAAGCAGGTGTTCACCGCACGTTCGCCTACTTGGGGCCTGTTTCGTCCGACATCCCGTGATAGATGGCGGCGCCCTCTGATAAAATACCAGCAGAGTACCAGTTGCTACTCCATTGCATCAACCACTTGATGCGTGGTAGACGTGATGTTGTTGGAACCCAGCCCCCCCCGCGCTCCCGGTGCTACCGGAAAGCCAGTTGGGATGCACGACCAAAGCATCCGCAAGACGTGCTCGCTGTGTACCAGGTACACGAGGGCACAACAAGGGCGACTCGTGTGGTGCGCGTATATACGGATCGATACATTCGAGTTTTCGCGTTTTCGCCGCAATGCGATGATGGACGAAACTGAAAAATATTCGAGGAAAACAAACTTTCCTTCCAAAGTGCGTGCCGCGTAGAGCTGTCCCGAGCAGGCCGAGGAAGATGCCGTGGCTGCAGAGGGCCCTTGCAGGCCTGCTTGCTTCCGCTGTCGGAAAGAAGCGTAGTTCCCATGCAACTATGATAGCACTGGCGTCGCAGGGGGCAAGATCGTGCAAGAACACGCCTGCTTCGCTCGTCGAGGGTCTGAGAATAATCTGCGTTGCGCCGCTGCACACCATTGAACCTTTGTCTCGTCGCCGACCGACAGGCCGAATTATATTCCGGCGGCACTGCCAAGAAAACTCACCGTCGTAATTTGGTCGTGAATACATCCAGCTTGCTGCTCCCAGGGTCCTCCATCCTGGCCAAGAGCAACGCGGAGTATCGTAGTCTCGCCAAACATATGCTGGAGTTTCCGAAGGAGTTCATAAAATGTCGCATGCGTTGTCGTAGAGGGGACGAAACCATACGAAATCGCTCCCGATTATCCGCTGGGCCCACCCAGCCAAGCCTCTACCGCTGCTTGCTTGTCACCTCGCGCGCAATCAAGCGACGCTTTGGACTCCTTCGGAACTTGTTCAGCATGGTGAGTGATTAAGGTTGCATGTTGCAGATGTGCTAGAAGCACTTTTTTCACCAAAGACTTGGTGTGTTCGTAAGATATATCCGCGTCTACCTGGCAGCTTGTCGTAGTGGCGCACAGCAGCAGCATTATCCAGCAGGTGCTGTATAAGCTGTACCTGGGCATCGTGCAATATACCCATGGCACGCTCTATTATCTCGTCATACGTATCCCCCCCACTGGTGCACTGGTGAGGGTGGTGGACGTCACTATTAATAAGCTTTGCTGATAAGACATCCCGATATTCATTTGTACACAGATGTTTGTTGTATCATACTCGTACAGATCAAACGTCCGTAAATATACGTATGCTTGCTGCCTATTTACAGCGTTGAACTTCGACTGCGTGTACGTACGGTACGTACGTAAATACAGCAGTACGGCACTCCATACTCCATGTAATGTGCCGATATACGATACACCTGGTGCCTGGTATACAGCAGTACATTTTATATATACGCGTAGCACATATAGTAGTTGCAGTGTTTGTAGTTACTCAACAACTGCGGTCTCGGCGGTGTATCCATGAAGCACTGCTCTGTGTGTGTGTTCTTCACACATTAAACCTTCCTTTCTACCCGTCGACATCCAGCACACCCAGTGTCCGTGCCGATTCTTCATCCTAGAGAGGTACCAGTTCTGTGGTCACAAAACTACGACACAGAGATACTACGCTGCAGTGGAGTAAGCAGAGCAGACAATGCAATGCCATATACGAGGTACGACAGGCAAGACCTCTTTCCCTGCTAGCAATCCAGGTGCATGAAAGAGAAAAATAGTAAAAAAGAAGAGAAAAAGCGAAAAGGAAAACATGAAAAAAAAAAAAAAATCAAACAACCAAACAAAAACACGACAAAAAGAAATAGAAAGAAAGTGTCGTGCTTCTCCCAGAGGAGATGCGACAGACAATAAAAATCAAATGAAATGAAACGAAAAAAAATGGAATGAAAAACAACGTAAATAGAGCAAAGCTAAGAACGACAGGAAAGGACAGGCAACCGGAGCACACCAAGAGCACCTTCCAGGCAGCCGAGGCAGGTTTATACCAGACAGGTTCTACCAACTAGTCGGTCTGGTACCTTGCTACCCTGTCTGCCGTCTCCTTCCTGCTCCCGTTCGCCGCGGTTTCCCTACGAACCGCCCCCCCCCCGTCTCCATTCCCTTGGGCGCCACCCATACATTTATTAATTTATTTATTTATTTTTCCTCTTCTCTTTCCTGGACTCTCGCGTGTGACACGAGAACGAAAAGGAACTGAGTAGGAAGTGCCACGTATCCGTTGTATGGGTGGCGCCCAAGGGAATTGAGACGGAGGGTGGGGGGGTTCGTACGGAAACCACGGCGGACGAAAGCAGGAAAGAGACGGCAAACAGAGTAGGCACCAGTACCAGACCGACTAACTGGTAGAACCTGCCTGTACTACGGGCACAAACCTGCCTCGGCTGGCTGGAAGGTGCTTTTGGTGTGCTCCGGCTGCCTGTCCTTTCCTGTCGTTATTAGTTTTGCTCTGTTGGCTGTTGGCGCTGTTTTTCGGTCCATTTCATTCCGTTTCATTTCATTTGTTTTCTTTTTTATTGGATGTCGCATCTCTGGGAGAAGCACGACACTTTCTTTCTTTTATTTTGTCATGCTTTTGTTTGGTTGCTTGATTGTTGATTTGCTTCAGTATTGTTGTTGTTGTTGTTGTTGTCTTCACATTAAACTCGTTTCAGTTGCTAATCCCTATAGTCTGATCTATTAATAGCAAGATCACAGCCCGTGGTCACAAAAGTGCTAGAGCCATCAGAGAATCCTAAAGAACACGCACACTTAGCAGGGAAAGGATACACCAGTCCGAAGAGGTACACCCAAAAATCCCTACAGCATGTTATGCGTGTCCAAAACTGAACTACACGCCCGCAATCTCCATTCGACTACAGCAGCATCGCCCCCCCTCCCACTCTTTACCAATGAATTTGCCGACTACAGCGTAACTACTGTCTGAAGTGCTGTCTGTACAAAAACACACGGTAGGCGTGGGAACAAGATGGAGCACGCAGCTGCTGTCTGAAGTGCTGCCAGAATGACAGTCCGCGGGCACAAAGTGAAAAAGAACAGCCAACCAAAGCCATCATGTCCATTGACAATTACCCGAATCTATCCTGAACGGTCTGTGTTAGGCACAGCATTATAAACATCGACACTGATTAGGAATCGTTCCACATTGAAGGGGTCTTCCACGATCAGGCACACAATGAAGGCACCCGGGGTGTCCGCGCCATCTCTGCCGCGTCTCTCTACAAAACCAGTGACGTCATCCACACAGACCCAACAACGAAATTCAGGGGAAAAAACGAAAAAAACAAAAATGATTGTCCGTTCGTCACGGGTCGATGTCGTCCGTGCTCCGGATGGCTGCTCCGCGCTGCTGTGCTGCTGCTGCGGCGTGCAGCTGTGATCCGGCGCGCCGCTCCGGTGCCACTTGACCAGTCCTAGCACGACCACACTCGACCTGCTCCGTCCGTACTCGCTCTCGTTGTTGTCCTTCCCAGTCGGCTCCTCGCTTTCTCCCTCGTTGCACTCAGGGTGCTTGGTCTGGAAAATAAAAATTCTCGCGCTGAAGGGATTGACCAGTCCAAACAACAGCTCGTCGCCACACGCTCCCTCCTCCTTTGATGGCGAAGCCAGGTTACTGAGACAGTACAGCTCCCTCTAGCAAACACACCTAGGGCCGTGTACATAGTGTCCGTCCACCTTTCTGATGGCGTCTGCCTCCGCGCACAAAAGTGAGATGGACATTGCTGTCTGTCTACACCGACGGCCAAAAAGGCCCGTGCATCTGAACTTTTGCGCCTAACGCACCAGTGCCGATCCAACTCTACCGCTGCACACGCTTCGCGGCGGGTGCGCAGCAGCAAGAAGGTATCGGTCCGCTTGAGGGTGAGCCTAGCCTTGCTCGCTAGAAAGACCCCCCCCCTCGCTATGGGCCATGCCAAAGCAAAAACTTTTGCCGAGGCAGCGAGGGGAAGAAGGGATAACATTATGTTTACTTTTATTATTTTTCCTTTTAGCTTTTTTTTTTTTTTTTTTTTCTCTTTTTCTCTCGCATGCACCTGGATTGCTAGCAGGGTAGGTCTTGCCTGTCGTATATGGCATTGCATTGTCTGCTCTGCTTACTGCACTGAGTGTAGTATCTCTGTGTCGTAGTTTTGTGACCACAGAACTGGTACCTTTTTAGGATGAAGAATCGGCACGGACACTGGGTGTGCTGGATGTCGACGGGTAGAAAGGAAGGTTTAATGTGAAGAACACACACACATACAACGGATGCGTGGCGCTTCCTACTCAGTTCCGTTTCGTTTTCGTGCCACACACGAAAGTCAAGGAACGCGAGGAGGAAATAACAAAAACAAAACGAATACGTACTACGTGGCTAAGCAATCAAAGAAAACACCTAGAAAATACTGAAGGACAGCAAAACAAAGGCAAAAAGCGACCACGGCAAAATGAATAATAAAATAAAATAATGCGAGGGGCTGTAGCATCGCTGTCGTGCCCCCTGGAGAAACTGCGACAGGCAATACACCAAGCAAATAAAAACAAAACAAAGACCACCAGAAATAACCAAGGAAAAGTACGGAGCTCGCCATCCACCAAGCCAGGTATTAATAGTACTTGTTCCTTGTCACAGGGATAATAACGAGGGTAAAAAACAATGAAACTAATACGAAACGAAAGACACAACAGGGCCGCGTTCGAAGCCGCTACAAAGGTGCGCGGTACGGGTAGTCTAGACGGGACTTACTAGTCGGCCTGGTACCTTGCCACCTTGGCGGCTGTCTCCTTCCTGCTCTCATCAACCGCGGTTTCCTTACGACTGTTGCCCCCCCCGCCCCCTTCCGATCCCCTTGTGCATCACCCGCAACGGATGCGTGGCGCTGTCTACTCAGTCCCGCCTTGTCCTCGTGCTCTCTCTCTAGCTAAGCTGCTGCTGCTGTACAGGACTGCGTGGTTATTCGACTACAGTATGATACTATTAATACGTACGATGATACCAGGTATCATATCATACAGCGTGAACAGCTGCCACCGCCTGCCAGCGGACAAGATCCCATGACTACTTACAGTAACTACGAGCGTCCCGAGTGCTGACGAGCGGAAGAGTATCAGAAGACGTGTACGTAGCGTATCCAATACCAAAGGTAATATATACCTGGTGTGATATACATACGTAATCATAGAATGCGTTTCCGCTTCTCTCATCATATATCATCCGCCACATGAGGGATAGAACACGTTTGTTTCTGCTTTTCTCATCTCTCATCTCTCATCGTGGGGCCCGGAGTCCCCCGAGACCCGAGACCCGAGATCGAGATATACCTGGTAATAGCGACGAAAACAAGGGTAACTCTGGTGCGATCAATCGTGTGCCCAGCAGCACGGACAGGTCGTATACGAGTAGCATCATGTTGCGCCAGCGTGTCGACTCCTTGGGAGCGCCTATTTTTGCAAACCCGCAGCCTGCAAAAAAAACAATTGGCGACGTTACCAGTACCTGATAGTCTATGTACGTATAATATAATAGCTCGAAGGAATTAAAAAAAAACAGAGAAGACAAGCTCGGTGTCACACTCTACTATTAATATGACTCTGTGGGCTGTTTTCGCCGACGGGGCGGAAACACTTCCTCCGTGGAGGCGTTTCCTCCTTCTCATCCCCATACTATCTGAAAATAACTGTCGACAAGATACAAACGAATAATAGCTGGTTTACACGCCCTAACCTATATACCCCTATATCCCTAACCTTATACACAAAGAGCTCCCCTCGCCCCCACCCGCCCCAAATCTCGCCCCCGCCCACCGCCCCCACCCTTTCCACCTTTCTCCTCCGGCGCGCCGCGGGCTACCTCTTCCCTCTTCAACATGCCGCTTCCTTTCCTACTCCAAACCCCAACCCCAATCCCCAACCCATGCTCTTACTATGGCAGGCGCGTGGTCTCCACCTCCGAGAGCTCGTTGTATCTTTCATTGCGATTGGGTCGGGCGACACAGGGCGAGGCGTGCGGCAATGGCTGGAGTCTGCCTACGGAGGGAGGTTTGAGCGGTCCCTGGCAGAGCTAGGTCTGGCGCCGGTCTTGTTCCCTACCGCGCCCGAGACGCCCTACACCCTGGCGGGGGGCATGCCTTCCACGGTGTGGTTCGATCGACAGAGGTTGTCCCCGGGGCTCCGACAGGAACCGCGCCGGCGTTCTTCGGTCCCTCGGCAGGGGGGAGCGGGGGGGGGGGGGGGGTACTCATGTCGGGCAGGGCGGTGGTGGGGGGGTGTACTTCATTTTCATGCATGGCCGTAGTCGTATGACCATAGACCCTCGTATCCCTACAATGCCGGCACGGATCATGGCGGGCGGGGGGGTACTAATGTACTAATGTGTTGCTTGCCTTAGTCATTTGACCATTGACCACGCATCCCTTTCGAGACGGAGCACCGTTCCTACTCCTAACAGAGACACCTCCAACACTTGGGCGCTCATTACGTTGTTTCCATATATTACAGAGAAACCTTTTGCTAATCTTATCCCCTTCCTGCTTCGCCGCCTGTGGCCACCATCTATCTCCTAAGATAGCGATCGTTTTCTCGCTACTATTTAGTGTACCAAACTGCTCCATGTCACACTCGTCTATTTTCCTCATCTCCTCCTCTAGCACATCCCTTTCCTCCTTGTACCTTTCACATTCTCCCACTATGTGATGCATGACCGTAGTCGTATGACCATAGACCCTCGNGGGGGCGTATTTATGTGTTGCTTGCCCTTTGTCATTTGACCATTGACCACGCATCCCTTTCGAGACGGAGCACCGTTTCTACTCGTAATCGAGAGACCTCCAACAGCAGTTGGGGCGCCCATTACGTTGTTTCCATATAGTACATATATTTTGTTTTGCTAATATCGTCCCCCTTCCTGCTTCGCCGCCTGTGGCCACCATGTATCTCCTTGAGATAGCGATCGTTTATCTCGCTTCTATCTAGTGTACCAAACTTCTCCATGTCACATTCAGCTATTTTCCTCATCTCCTCTTAACACATCCCGTTCCTCCTTGTGCATCTCGAATTCTCCCACTATGTGAGTTCTACTCTCTCTCGCAGGGGAGAGGGGGGTAGCGCACGCATGGTACGGCCCCTTCGGTTGCCTCGTCTAGCCTTGCCCTGACCCGCCTTGCGCCTTCAGCCGGGTTTTGCTTTTCTCCGCCGATAGAACGCGCTACGAGTAAGTATATACACTCCTTCTCTGCATCCAATATTCGTGAAATCGTGTCTTGTTTTTTTGTTTTTGTCTTTTTTCGCTGTTCGAATCGTTGCCCGCCACCGCTATCGGGGGGGGGGGTTCAGGTGGAGGAGGAGGTTCGAAAACTGGAAGAGGAAGGGGTCCCTAGCAGCAGGGTGTTCGTGGGCGGTAAGGTTCTCTTGCGGTAAGGGTTCACATCTCGCACAGATCAGGCAGATCATCTACAGATAGATCATTCATAGATAGATCATCTACAAATATATCATTTATTGATAAATCATTTATAGATAGATAATCTACAGATATATCATTTATAGATAGATCACCTACATATAGATCATCTACGGATAGATCACCTACAGATATATCACCTACAGATATATCATCTACAGATAGATTATCTACAGATAGATAATCTACAGATATATCATCTACATATGGATCATCTAGATTCTAACATGCCTTTGTGGGGTGTTGTGCAGGATCTGTGTAGGATTTGTGTAGGATCTGTATAGTACAGATCCAACCCACGGGCACCATGTTATTAGGTCATGCCGATTATACGGGGTCTCGCCCTGTACGTAGTATGAGCTGTACAGTAGATCATGCAAGGTCGGCAATAGATCTTCCTTGGAGGATCTACGTCGTACATAAATCATGAAAGTGGGGATGGATGATCTATATCATCTGCCCGAGGTGTGTTGAAGGTTTCCCACTACCCGAAGGGACTATTAGTAACTACCCATCTGCTATCAACAGTCAAGCGGCTACGTATCTACGTATAATAGTCGCCTGATGAGTCATTTTTTCTGCTTGCTGTGCAGGACATTTGCTGGTATAAGGATTATGACGGGGGTAACATACATACAAATCAGAACCAAATTTTGGTGTGTAAGTTTTTTAGGGGGAGGCATAGTGTTTGGTGACCATCGTAGGTCCTGATTTCTATGTTTCACTTACACTAGCTAATAGGAACTCTACTACTGTGTCTACTGCTGTCAGGGTTACTTGCTGACTGCATACTACTCCTTCCACCTCCGTCTCGCGCAGGGTTTTCGATGGGGGGCTGCCTTGCCCTCGAGGTGCTGGGGTACCAGCCCCTGGCGACGAGGGTAGCGGGGGTATTCAGCCATGCCAGCTTCCTTAACGACGATTCCGCCGCGTGAGTTCGTCGGGCATTAATCGTTTTGTTTTGTTTTTTGTTTCCCCCGCCAAGCTTGGCGTTGTTACCATGTTCGTCTCTCGCGAAACCTTCCGTGCGTTTTCCTTCCTCCCATTCATGCCTCCCTCCTCCCAGTGTTCCACCCCTACCCCCCCCCCCCCCGCATGCGCATGCTCCGTCTCGAAAGGGATGCGTGGTCAATGGTCATGACTAAGGCAAGCAACAAATGAGTACCCCCCCCCCGCACCCACGAAGCAATGACATAGTGCTCCCATTGCTGTCTCCGGAAGTGGCCACACGAGAAATTAAATGAACTCATTGAAGTTGTCATCCATATGCAAGTCCGCCTTACAAACGGTTCTTAGTAGGATGCAGTTCACCCTTCATGCGACTCGCCCAACACCTCACGGCGCTTCGCGCGTGGTGCTAGCAATGTCTGCCTGGTCGGTGAAAACCCGACATGCTCCGTCCCGGCATTGTAGGGATGCGAGGGTCTATGGTCATACGACTAACCCCCCGCCCCGCTCCTCCTCCTCCTTCCTCTTCCCTCCCTCCTCCCCTCCCTCCCTCCCTCCCTCCCGCGTGGTTGTGGTCCTCGGGCTTCCTTAGGTTCAAGGCAGCGCCAGCTATCGGGACCCCCGTGTACTCGTCTCACGGTACTGCGGACGGTATGGTCAAGGCGTCCTGGGGACGAGCAACGGCTGATCGGCTGAAAGGGATGGGCCTCGATCTTAGTTTCACGGAGCACGATGGGCTGGACCACGAGCTTGGAGAGGGGCAGGTGGGGCTATTGCAGAAGTGGTGATGATGGTGGTGAGGGTAGAGAGGGAGTGATGGGTTAGGGGGGTGCTGGTAGAGATGATGATGGCGGTTTTAGGAGGGGGGGGGGGGTGTACTCATGTCGTGCCCGTCCGTAGTCGTATGCCCATAGACCCTCGCATCCCTACAATGCCGGGACGGAGCGCGTTGGGTTTTCACCAACCAGGCAGACATTGCTTGCACCAAGCGCGAAGCGCCGTGAGGTATTGGGCGAGTCGCATGGAAGGTGAGCTGCATCCTGCTAAGAACCGCCTGTGAGGCGGACTTGCATATGGACGACAGCTTCAATGAGTTAATTTAATTTCTGGTGTGGCCACTCCCTGAGACAGCAATGGGAGCACTATGTAACTGCCTCGCGGATGCCTTACCATAGACACACTACGTGATACGATCATTCCCCTTGTGCGGAGCAAAGGTTCTCCACCCCGCACAAATGATCTAACTCGACCGCCAGCTTTGGTGACCGCCAAAAAATATAAAAATAAAAAACGGGACCCTGGTTGTCTAGCTCACGCAGTGAGAGGCGTGTTTACCAGCGTCGTTGCCAACCGACGCCAAGCCAACCTATAAATATATGGGGGGGGGGGGGTGATGCTGCTGCTGCTGTTGTTGTTTGGCGGTATTGTTGCACCACAGAAGAGTAGTACTATTGTTATCATATCTGCTATATTTTTCACCTCTGCTACGTACAACAACAGCTACAGCTACAGCTACAACTACTGCTACTACGATCGCTACCACCGCCACTTCTATTGCTGCTCCCGCATTTTGGGACCCCGAGCTCTCAAGCTCTCAATCAAGTGCCTCAAGTGCCCCAAGTGCCCCCACAACCACAGGTGTGTAGGCGCAAGGCACCGATAAAAAAATCTGGCATTCTTCTCCCGAACAACCACAACAAACAAACAAACAAACATTAACCGTTTCATGCAGATTCATTAGTGTTTTGCGTGGCTGCTCCCTCGGGCACCTTGCGCTGCGTACCCCCCCCACCCCACCCTCGACGCATGCTACGATAGAGGTGCACCATGTTTTATCTGAGCTCCTCACTTAACAAGCGCCATACCTCACCGAAAAAAGAATTTTTGGAGGAAAATAAAAGTGCTGCCCGGGATGATAATTCCAATGACCGAAGTATGCTCTGAAACCTATTTCGTCACAAAAATGAAAAAAGTCCGACGAATTTGGGTTAAGGAGCCCGATCGTCCAGAAAACGATTCAGCCAAAAAGTGCTACCTCTACCGTAGCACGCGTCCCCGGGTCCCCCTCCCCCACCCACCCCCACTCCGTCACCCCGCCTGCACCTTCCTCTGTCTCTCTCATTGGTGCGTTATTGCGACGGGGCATAGTAAACACTAGTAAATAGGCCCTACGGTACACAGAAAATCGTACCACTCTGGGCGTGAATATAAGGACCGTTTGGTCTTGATATTTATGTACAAATGGTCCTTATATTCCCGCCCAGAGTGGCACATATGTACCTCTTTTTACTACAGTAGCAATATTTGGTCCTGGTTACGATGGTCCCCCGTAAATACTACCAGTATGTATTTGGAAGTAAAAACACACATCCCGCCGTTCCGCGTTTCAGCCCTAAGGTGGGATAGGGGCGCGACATCCGACGTATCGCAGCGAGAAAACCATGAAACACATAACGTATGTACCGGTACAAACTATTAACAGTTACGTACGCCTCGGACAGATAACATCACGATCTGTAGATTACGTAGGCCCCCCAACCTGCCGCTATGGAATGTTAATGTTGTACAGGATGTGTGGAGTACAGCAGATCCGCCACAGGAAATACATGCTACGTACGGGGTGGTGAGTGCCATTGCAGATTATTTCGTCTGCCACCCGGAAACATGAGCTAGATCATACAGAGCATACAGATCATACAGATCATACAGATCAGGAATCCGTCTTCTCTGAAAGACCTAGACCATCAAGTGTTGATCTGTCAGATGATCTGTACGGCGATATGTGTAAACTATTGTCAGATCATTACCTGGTAACTGGGGATCAGTGATCTCTCTGTACAATGTGCGAAACTACTGTACTATAATAGTCATTGTTTTTATTTTTATTTCTATTTTATGTTTTGGCATGCATAACGCTTGACGCTTGCGCGCCCCCCCCTCCCTTCTTATGGTAGATCGCGGGCCTGTTGGGTTGGATGTCGTCCGTCGTTGATCGCCCGGGGTTTGGACAGCCGAGGGCGCTCGGGGAGGGCGGGGGGGATGGTGGGAGAATATCCCCGGGGAGCGGGACCCTAACCGCGACTGAGGCGGCAGCACCACCGAGCGAAGCCATCCGTACCGCCGAAGGTGAAGGTGCACTGCTTTTCGAGGCGTTCTGTTTCACCCACTTTAGAGACGCTCTACGGTATATAGGCGGTATATAGGGGGGGGCGGGGGGGGGGTTAGACTCTAGCCCCTCCCCCTTGACTCGTTGAAGCTGTCATCCATATATGCAAGTCCGCCTCACAAGCGGTTCTTGGTAGGGTGCAGCTCACCCTTCATGCGACTCGCCGAACACCTCACGGCGCTTCGCGTTTGGTGCTATTTAGCAAGTATCTGCCTGGTCGGTGAAAACCCGACATGCTCCGTCCCGGAATTGTAGGGATGCGAGGGTCTATGGTCATACGACTACGGCCGGGCATGACATGAGTACACCCCCCCCCCCCCATTTTTGCCTGGTGTGAGCTGACGGAGCTCCCCAACCGGGGACTGCTTTCCCTTCCCTTCCCTTCCCTTCCCTTCCCTTCCCTCTCCACTTGGTCTTTGCTTGCAGACCCCCCCTGCTCTGTGGCGTTTGACATCACGGATCTCGGCGGGTACCGGCATCGTGTGTCTTTCAAGGTGCCGCCCGGAAGGTGATATGTTGTTGCTGTTGCTGCTGCTCCTCCTCCTCCTCCTCCACGGTGTTGCGGTGTTGCTATCTAGACACTACGTACGTGCGTACGCGGGTGTTGTGTTTCGTCGCTGCGCGGCAGTTGGACGCAATGTAACGATAAAGGTGCAAGCAATGTTTTTTTTCCTCTGAGCTCCTTCCTTTTTACTTCATGCCTCTATACCTGCAGTAGTCTAAACACTGATATTAGAGGAAGACAAAAAAAAAAGTGTTGTTCGATGAAAAATCTAATCCCATGGTCTAAGGGCCCGTTTTAACGAAGAAGAAAAAAAAACAATTTGGAAAATAAAATATTCAAATCCGCTTTTCAAATGAAAAGCGAATTTGAATTTTATTTTTTCCAACTTGAATTTATTTCATACTCGTTAAAACGGGCCCTAACGATACAACGGGATATATTGCACAAAAAAAAAAAAAAAAGTTTCCGACGATTTGGGGTTAAGGAGCCTTTACTACAGTAGCCTTTACTACAGTAGCCTTTACTAGCCTTTACTAGCCTTTACTAGCCTTTACTAGCCTTTACTAGCCTTTAATAGCCTTTAATAGCCTTTAATAGCCTTTAATAGCCTTTAATAGGTCGTTCAGAAAACGTTTCAGCCAAAAAACGGTATACCTGTCGTACCTTTATCGTATACCGGTATTCCTGATGCGGTAGTATAAATCCACTGCTGTACATAGCTCGTATTTTTGCCGGGGGGGGGGGGGGGGGGGGGATTTTTTTTTTTCTTGATTTTGTGGTGAAAAGTGTGCGTTATTTGGTCCCCCCTGCCCGCCACGCCTCCTTCGCCCCCCTCGTCACCTCTCCGTGTCGGTGGCTATCTATATATACCATACATATGTGGTAAATGTTTCTACATATACCGGTGTGGAACACCTCTATCTGTACATATAATATATATATGTCTGGTGTATGATACCGCTGGGAATGTGTAACCGTACCAGTGAGGGGCTTCTGAGCGGGGCGAGCATCTGCGCGAGGGGGGGCGTCTTTCAGCTTGAGACGGTGCCATCGACGCCGGTAAGCGGTAGTAGTAGATGCCGGACGGTCCCGTGCCCGTGCCCGTACGATAGGGATCGATAAAGGGTAGGAAGCGACGCGTGCTGTGTACATATGTACGATAAGAGGTACCTGGTACGTACGTAGCACTTTTTGGGTAAAATTTTTACCCGAATGGTGCAGGCAGGACTTAACCCTTTTAGGACTGCAGTCCCGTTTTGGGGACAAACCACTCTAATTCTAAGTCATTTGTCCCAAAAAACGGGACTCCAGTCCTATACGAGGGTTAAGAACCGCCCCCCCCCGTTTTTTTGGGGACACACTACTTGGAATTAGTAAGTGTGGGGTAAGTTTTGCAGTTCTGAAAAGGTTAATAACCCGAAATCGTCGAAATTTGATTCTTACTGGGTTGGAAACGTTTTTTTCATTTTTTTTTTTCCCCATAGGCCATGGGAGGAGTGATTGTTCTTCTAAGGTACGAGTAGAACTTATACATATATTTCCGTCCAAAATCAGTTTTTTTTGTGAGGTATATATAGCTCCTCAAGTGACCTTAAGTGACTGTGACCACCCTCGAAAACAAAACATGGTGTACGAGTATATACGTACCTCTATTCTATTGTAGCATTTGTTTGGCCAAATTTTACTTCGGGGTTGACGGGCAGGGGGGGGGGGATAAGATGGCTCAACTCAACTCAGGGACTACCGGGTCCCCGTTATCGTTAGTCCCGTTTTCGCTTTTGCAATACTTTTCGAACAATACCTATACCTGGTACACAATAGGTCCGAGGTTAATAAGTGTCCCCTTTAAAAAAACAAAAAGCATACTCTGTTTTCTGGGGTGTTTTCTGGGGAGAGGTGTACGAGTAGAGCCCTGCTGTGCTATAACCAAGGAACCTCATGAAAAATAGGGTGCTACGTACGTACACGTCTGCGGTTTACTGGCGCAGCAGTTTCGTCGCCATGCGGTTGGAGTGTCGTTTACTCCTCCCCCCTCCCTCCCTCCCTCCCTCCCTCGGTCTCTTTTATTTTGCCTACGTATATTTTGTCTGTCTGCGATAGAAGCCGGCGGCACTCGATTGTACTGAACAATATTCGACTGTTAATAATACAGGACTGAAAGGATCAACTATTAATAAACTCATGGACTAATCGATGACGAAAATACCTACAAGGGAGCTCGGACAAAAATAGTGTCCTGTCATCTGCCTCATGTTTTTTTTTTTTTTTTTTTTTTTTTTTTCCCTTTTTTTCCTCCGTCCCATCTGCCTCATGTTTTTTTTTTTTTTTTTTTTTTTTTTTTTTTTGTCGTCCTCTTTTTCCTACGTCCTCGTCGTGTCCATTTTTCTGTTTTTCTTGTTTTTTTTGTGTTGCCTCAGGGGCGGGTGGCGACGACAATCATGAGCCCCAAGCCTGAGATCACGTCGTTGGCGATCGCACGGAGAATCGAGCAACGCCTAGGCGACCCGCGCCCCCCAGGAATGGACGAAGTGTGCTGTTTGTCATGACTGATGATTGAGACCCGTATGGTGGTGACTCTCGTTGACGTAAGAGTGGGGGAGGGGATGCGAGAACCCCCACCCCCCCGGCTCCCTGTATCCCCTCCTTTTTTTGTTCTTCTTCTTTTTTCCCCCCGTTTTTGTTTTATTTATCCTCCGTTGGACTGGTATATACAAAGACAGCTTTTAAGCTTACCTCTGTCTCCCGCGTCCGCGCGCGCACATGCTGCAGTGGGATAATAGACGAAGGTTTGTGTGTGTGTGTGTGTTTTTTTCGCGATTGTTTCGGTGGCACCGCAGAAGGAGAGAGACATAATGATTCGTTATATATTCGTATTGTAAGGCCAATAATAAGACAGGAGGTATTTTGTTGTTGTTTTTTCTTCTTTTTTATGCCATTTTGGTGGCACACACCACACGTCTACGAACAACGTACTAACGGTGTGTACGGGGACGAATAGTAATTAGTGAACAGTGAATTCTGCGCACGCTTTTTGGGGGGACCATAGTAAACACTAGTAAATAGGACCTACGGTAAACCCAAAAACCTACATATTTCCCTAATTTTATCAACCATATTTGGTCCTGTTTACTATGGTCCCCCACAATAGTGGCTCTGGTACATAGGATAACTATAGTGTCGGAAGGGAGTGCGTTCCTTTTTTTCATCCCATTGTACTGTTTGCCTGGTACCTGGTATGGTATACAGCTGCTGCTGCTGCTGCTGCTGCTGTAGTTGTATTTTTGTTTCGAGAGATGCGCAACCAGGTCTCCCAGGCCCGAAGGTTTAAGAACAGCAGTCACAGCGGTGCGGCGCAGGGGGGGAGGGGGGTGGGAGGGGTTCGATAGGGGCATCACAGGCATACCGCCTACGAAGGAGTCACACACGGAACTAGATAAACATGGCACCGTGGCTGACCTCGGTAGGGAGACATCGTGTGGCGTCGGTGTGCTGATTTGGGCGAAGCCACCACCTCTTCAGGTTTTTGTTGTCTGGCGGAAAAGCTCGGTGTACTTTTGGTCTGAGGCAGGGCATCATTTTCAGCATTTTTGTTTCCAAAACACCCTTCCTTTCAGCGAGAAATTGGCGTTCAACATATAGAAGGGGGGGCATCGCGGCTGGGCGCAGACGACGTGTCTCTGCCTCAACTACACCCCTGCCCGTGGCCGCACCGTCGAAGCTAAGGCCCCGCCGATTCTTGCATTATATTTTGGAGAGTTGTTACGCTTGATCGGTACGTAGTGGATTAAGAAACGTGGGGTCAATAATCGGCTTTATTTAAAACAAGCAATTTTGTTTGGTTGCTTTTTAGTTTTTCTCTTCCCATTTTACTAGCTTCGCCCTTCATTTATTCCTCTCTCCCTCCCTATCTAATAGTCGTCACTCAGGTTCGGTGTCACACAGCAGGCTCTCCTTCCCCCCCCCTCCCGACTACGGTTCGTGCCGTTTGCATTTTTATCGCGACAATGCTTTAGCCCTCGTCGACTCGCGTCGAACTTGCTCCTACCTACAGTACGTACGTATGTACGTACGTAAGCGCTCTCCAACAGTCAGTTTGGTCCCTTTTTTTCCCCCATTTTTGCCAAATAATTCACAATCTGACTACGGCTACCCACGCTTATCATACGCATGTAATGCATATACGCGGTCTCAACAGTCAGTTTGGTTCCTTTTTCCTTTTTGCCAAATAAATTCACAATCTGACTACTCGTACGGTGGGATTCGAACTCACGAAATCAAAATGGTAGCAGTATTCGAGGGGAAACCGCCACGTAGGCCACCAGGGAGTTTGCTTCAAGAAAAGGGTCAACACCCTTATAATACGTACCTGGTAAGTGTTTTGGGGTTTTTTCATAGTGCCCCCGAAAGAAAAACTAGGAGTTATCGACGCAGGAGAGGAGAGCTACGTGAGGCGCAGATCCGACCCATTGAGAGGTTTGGCGGCGGGTGTCCGCGTAGCCTAATACGCAGCGCTTACGATTTTCCACGTGTGGAGCAGCGCCAACGATATCATGCGCTGTGCCCCTGGTGTTCCCCAGCGTACTGCTTCATTATCTAAGGGAGGTTGGACGCTCGCATGAACGAGGTCATCCCGACGGTGTGTCCTGCTGCTACATTTGTCTATTACGGTAAGACGTGTTGATCCATCTATCTATCATGTGTAGGTTAGTTAGGTTTGCAGCAGACAGAGCATTTTTTTTTTTCTTTTCATTTTTTCGATTTAGATTACTTCGTTTTCGGTTCTCGTGCATTCCTCCTCCTCCTCCTGTCCCGCACTGCAGACGGAAGGAAGGAAGAGAGGAAGGAATTTTCAGTTGCGGATCGTTCCGCTTACTACTATTATACTACTAGTATATGATACTCTCGCAATGCTTGATCAAAAATACGCAAAACACCGCAAACATCAGGCAACAAAGCACTTGAAAAAATAATTGAGCTGAATGGATTGGAAACCGAACCAAAACCTTCCGGCGAGCGAGCGAGCAAAAAAAACAAAAACGAAAAACGAAAAACGAGGAAATAAACCGAAGAAGAAAAAAAAAGAGATACGTAAAGCGTGCAGATAATCAATCAACAGCTCAAATACCGTCCCCACCTCAAAACAGAACACGACATACAGCAAACCACCTCCACAAATACAGTTACCGAAAGAACAGTCCACTTCCAGAGTAAAAAGATCAACCCAAAAGCAAACAAAAAACGCTACGTACATACTTCGAAAGTAACGCAATCTACTGCTCGCTGCTGCTGCTGTAGTTTTATATCCAGACGCTAAAAATAGGTACGATAGAAGTACACTACAGCAAAATGAAAGGCGAAAACGACGGCTGCGTGAGAGGAGGGAAGTGGTGCAAGGAGCGAGAACCGACAAACTTCTGTTTATTTTTTTGTACTGGACAGACCATACGAAACAAAACCAAAATAAGCCAAAAATATTTTTGAAAAAAGAAAACGGTGCCTGTCGTGTCTGTCTCAACCAGAAAAATCACAATCATCATCGTCACAAACACCACCACCACCACCACCACCGCAAACCCCGCGTTTTTGTTTGTTTTTGCGGCTTGCCTTGCCGACGATGCTTCGTACCATCATACCCGTCTGCAAAACTACAACGGCTGAAAAATGCGGCTGGCTGTGAGGGCCACAGCTGACTTAGGACGACCCCCC
>MEHQ01003572.1:5933-95377 GCA_008828725.1 Saccharina japonica
GGGGGGGGGGGGGGGGGGGTATGTATGCCACGGATCTTGTACAACATATCATGAAGGCAGACATATCTAGATGGTCTAGATCGTGATCTGGTCTATTGTGTGAAAGGGTGAGAAAAGGTTTGAGAATGTTATGGACGAGAGAGCGGCAAAATGCGAGCTCGAACACAAACTAGCTTCGTGAGTTAAGATATAGAGCGTAGCGCTAGCGTTACAGGTACCGGTAGAAGTAGTGTTAGTGCTAGCATTAGCACCAGCGTTAGTGATAGCGTTAGCGTTAGCGTTAGATAACCAAGTATTGCAACTCGTTTTGCTGTAGGGGGAGGCGGTCGAGCGGTCTTGTGGCGATTTTGTTGTTTAGCTAAACCAGTTCGCAGCGGCAGTGACACAGCAGTAGCCACAAAGACACGCAAACATGTGATCACAGCACACACAAGCACGCCGGACACAATATTATGAAGCAACAGCAACAGCGGCAACAACATTGACAGTAGCAGTAAAACAGCGTCAAGAGGAGAAGAAACAGCAGTAGTAGCAACAGCACCACCACCACCAACAACAACACCAGCACCAACAGGCGCTTCCTCACCGTAGGCCCGAAGAACCCGTCCAGCAGCGCGCCTAGCCCGGATACCCCCTTCCCCTCTCCCCCCTCCGCCTTCTCCTCATTTCCTCTCCCCGGCGGCGGTGGCGGCGGTGGGTCCGGAATGTGGAGGGGAAAATCGCGGTACGGCTCCCGCCGCCGCCTTCGGTAAGAGCACCGCGTGCACGTCAGGGTAACCTGAGCAAATACATGCAGGGGTCGGGGTCGGTGTCGGGGGTGGGGGTCGGGGAGAGAGGGGGTGGGGGTGAGGGTGGCGGTGGAGGTTGGGGCAGGGGTGTTGCACTGCTGAGAAAAAATCGGCAGCAGGCTCACATCTACAACCTTCTTAGATCGTTCTCGCCACTACCACCGTCTCCGCCACTCACGACACAGCCGCCAGACAAACCATAACGCACAACAAGAAGCCCTCGAATAATCTGCCTTTCGTCTGCCCTCTCGTACATAATTGTTTCCGCTCATACCTCGACCTCGGCGTGGAAGTGCCTCGTCGTGGGCATGAACCGCTCCATCGCCACCGCCGCCGCCTTCGCCTTCGCCTCCGCTGCCGCGGCCTCTGCCGCCGCCAGATCCTCAGCGGTCTCCGACGTCGTGTCTTCGCTACTCCTTTTGCCGCCCCCCCGTTGGCCCCGCCCCGCCGCCCATTCCTCCCTCCGTCCTCTCTCCGCCTCTCGGGCGTGTTTTGCAGGGGCGGAAGCCGTAGCGCGGGGAGCTTCGTTCTGGCCGTTGTCCGCGCACCGGCCGGGAGCCGCTTCGGACAGGCCGCGGGCAACCGGCGGCCGCGGAGAAGATGCAGAGGAAGGGGGAAAAAAAGAGAAAAGGGAAGAGTTCAAGGGCGTGGCGCGAAGAACAGCGTTCTCTTCTCCTGCGCCGAGCCTCCCCGAGCTACGGCCGCTACCGCCGCTACCGCTGCTCCTGCCACCACTGTGTTTTCTGCGAGCGGCAGCGGCGGCGGCGGCGGCGGCGGCGGCGACGGTTGCAGTGGCGGCCTCGCCTACGCCCCCGCCCTCCTCCCGGCCGTCCGAGCTGAGATCAACCACCGTCCCGTCGTTCTCTTCGCCCCCTCCACCAGCACCGCTGCTGCAATCGCTGCTGCTACCACCACCACCACCACCACCATTCTTCCTCCTCCTTTTCCTCCCCGTGGCGGCGCTGCTGCCGCAGTCGCCGTCGTTACCGCCGCTGCTGCCGCCAACCACGACGACGTCCTCACCACAAGCGAGCGACGGGAGGGGCTCGGGAGCCTTCTCCCGCTCGGTTTTCCTGAGGTGGGCCGCGGCGTCCTCCAGCCGGGGCCTCACCTCCTCGTGCAGGACGTTGATGAGGTCGTTGAGGAACTCGTGGGCGTCCTGCTGCATGTTTCCGGCGAAGCGGTGCCTACTCGGATGGACACACCCGTCGCAAACGGGGAAGGAGCGGTTGGGGGTGGGGGTGGGGGGTCAAGGACAGCGGAGCACGGAACTCGCCGATGAAGGACGCCACAGACACAAGGACAGGGAAGCATACAAAACACAAAAAACGTGCAAACATATCATATACACACGTACATACCACATCCCCTCAACAAACGCGCACACATACGGTATGTATATACTACACAGATGGACACGTAAACATACACGTAAACACGCAGAGGCACACACACGCAAGCGAACACGAACATCAACATTTGACCGTAAACACCAAGCACACACGCATACACACATGCAAACAGATAGATACAAACATACGAACGCGAAAGACAAAAAAAAAAAAAACACATGAAACACGCACAGCACAACAACACCCCGACACAAACACAAACACACAAACACACATAACTTCCCATAGACACAGGGAATCGCCTTCACCAAGGGGAGAACCGCAAAACTACAGCGGATCGAATCAATTATAAAAGCCAATACGGACTGTATGGACACATACCCCAACAGTAGTACATCAACAGCAATAAAGCAACAATACAACAACAGCAGTGCATCAACAGCTGCAGTCCACAGTAGTCCAAGAGGGCGAGTACAACAGCAGTGATACACACCAGTGCGACGACAGCAGTACAGCAACAGCAGTACACCAACAGCACTACTCACGACTCCCTGTCCATAGCCTTCTTTAGCGGAGTGGCGTCCATCAGCCCGTGAGACCCGCGAGCCTCCAGGGACAGCCGGAGAAGAGCGTCGTACAGCCCGGGTCCCTTCCCGGCGGCGGCCGCTCCCCCCGCCCCCGTTCCCCCGCTCCCTGGATCCGTCAGAGATTGCAAAACCCTTCGGTCTTTTAGATTTTGTCAAGAAAAAGCTAGGAGTGGTGGTGGTAAGCGATCAGCAGTAGAGACAGCGGTCGCCGCGGTGACAGCGACAAGCCGGTCGACAGAAAAGAAGCGCCCAAAATCGTTTGTCGACAACAACACCGACAACACAGCAACGCACGTAACGACAACAAGCAGCAACAGCAGGAACCACACCAACACCAGCATCAACACACCAGCAGCAACTACAACAACCACAAGAACAACACCACCCCCCACCACTATCCCCACCACCACCGCTACCACCACAAACAACAGCAATAACAACAGCAACAACCACAACAACAACAACAACATCACCGCCCCAACACCATCACCATCACCGCAACAACAGCAACAACCACAGCACAAACAACAACAGCACCAACACCAACACCATCACCACCACCGCAACAACAGCAACAACCACAACAACAACAACAACAGCAACAACACGGCAATAGCAACAAGGCGACCCCACCCACCGCTGGCACACGCTTACCTTCGGAAGCAGCACCACCACCAGCACCGGCACCAGCAGCGTTAGAAGCACCTCCAACGCCATCGCCGGCCGACTTCTCGGGGGCCTTGAGCATCGCCAGGACCCAACACTTGCTCTGAATGTCGCTAGTAAACCCTCTCAAAGACAGCAGCCCCTTCGGTTAATTGCGAGCCCCCACGGGCGTTGGGGTTGAGAGTGGGGCAGGGGTTAGAGTCAGGGTTAGGGTTATCGTTGGGGTTACCCTCATCCGTATGTGCTGGGATCTTACCTCGCCTGGGTTTTCGTTTGATTTGTCTGACTTCTTTATCTTCCTGTAGACTCCGTTGGCGTGCCATTTTTGTGACCGCGGACAGGCTATCATAGATTTGCTGCTATACCCCTATTGATAGTGCGAGAAACAACAGCAGCAACAACAACAACAACAAACACCAACTCTGACACCAACACTAACCCCACAATCACCGACAGTAATAACACACAGCAACAGAAACAACAGCAGCAGCAACAACAACAACAAAGCAACGGTACCACCACCACCACCCCCACCACCCCCCGCGATTCCCCACCCAAACCACTACAACACCCCCACTTCCAACCCCATCCCACCCTGCGACAGCCCACGAGCCCGCACCCACCACACCCATGCACCCACCTGCAGACAAGCGTTGACATAGCACGTGTTGCCCATGTTCCGGAGGCCCTCCCTGCGCGACAGCGGCTCCCGACCCACCACTATCACCGCGTCATCGTCGCCCAGGCCGGATCGTCCCGTGCCTAATCCTTGCCCTCGCCCTGGCCTGGCGGAGTGGGACGGGCAGCCGAATGAACAGCACGTTTTGGTTGGCGTGGGGACCAGACTGGAAATCGGAAACCGGAAATCGGAAAACCGGAAAGCGCGGAAATCGGAAATCATGAGCTAGAAATCGGACGTCGGTAATCGGAAAGCGCAAAGCGAAAACCGGGAAGGGGCAATCATAAACCGAAAACTCGGAAATCGGAGACTGGAAACCGGAAGCCGGAAATAGGAAGCCGGAAACCGGAAATCAGTAAACCACGGCGAGGCCGTGAGACATTCTACATGCCCAAATAATGCGCGCTCGTTTGCACAAGCTACGCAGCGAGCGATCAAATCTCACACGACCCTTTAGTGGCGCGCATGCGTCCCGATATACAACAGCACTGGCAAATAGGTGGACAAAAAAATGTATATCCTCGTGCTGCTTCGGCGGCAGCTTAGGCGGGTACGTCGGCTTCGGTGAAGACAGAGGGGGGAAAAATCCCACGCCCTTCCCTCTCCAGAAGCGCGTCGTTCCCCGAGTCTCACCAATTATTCCCGTGAGCCTTCGCCGTCTCCAGTATTGTCGAGAGGGCCGTTGACACTGACCGTGGTTCAGGCGGGAACGGTCCCACGGCGGGCCAGACGTCGCGGAGCCGTCTGCTCTTCAAAGGCGGAGGAGCGGACGAGGACATCGCTCCGCCGTCGCCGCCGCCGTTCCCGGCGCCGGCGCCGCCGCAGCTGCTGGCGCTTCTGCTCTCGTGCGCGCCAGAGCGCTGCGGCGGTGGCGGCGGCAGTGTTGGTAGCGGCGGCGTCGAGCTGGAGTCCTCCACTTCGGACAGCTGCGTCCACAGTTTTTTTTTGTTGTTCACGATCCGAACATCGGCCACGCGATAGGGCGGGGGTGAGCGGCGGGAGGGGGGTAAACGTGGATGGGGTGGGGTCAAGGTTGACTCCGGTGGCAGTTGCAATGATAAAAAAGGGCCCGAGTCCCGTATAGGCAGAGAAAGAGAGAGTGAGGGGCGGAGAGAGAGAGGGGGGGGGAGAAAGGGGGGCAGGCGGGGGCAGAGAGATGGAGGGAGGTAATATATATATACATACCTGGTATAAACATTAATACAAGTGTCTCGCCCACTTGTGTCTCCTCCACTTCGGAGGCCAGCCTTGACACATCCCTGGCCTATCAGCCTACCCCCAGCTCTTAATTGCCGACGGGGTTTTGTTTTTCGGGATCGGTCTTGGAATTCTTATTTTTCTTTGTTTCTTCGATTAATTTCTTCGATTCATCTTAAACAGAAAGTGGTGCTTTGCGCACGCAGCAGCATGCGCGGCCGATGATCACTCGCCTTACACGGAACGAGATGGCACCAAGCTCTGAGAGTGGTGGTTGCCAAGGCTGAGAGACCCTGGTGAAGTGTGTCTGGACCTCTCGCCCGAAATGCAACAACCTCACCAATTTCTGTTTATTTGTTTCAAATATTTTTGTTTGTTCTCGAGTTTGCCGTATTTATTCAGGATCGGTCCTGGAATTATTTTGGTTATTTGTTTCTTCGATTTATCCAAAACAAAAAGTGGTGCTTTTGCGCACGCAGCAGCATCCGCGACCGATGATCACTCGTTTTAGACGGGACGAGATGATTTTCTTCCTGCACGCACGGCCTCTTCGCATTTGCAAGTCGCCCTGCATCAATTCAACAACGTCTTCTATCTGACTACACTTTCGTCTGATCTACTCCCTTGAGCGAGCGTAGCGGGCAGCGTATAGCCGCCCGCGGAGCGTAGCCTTGTATACATATATACAAAAAGAGAGAGCGAAAGGAAGACCGAGACAGAGCGACAGAGTTCCGTGGGCGTGTCACATCGCGGCACCAGAAACCTTGCAGTTGGGGTAGGAATGGCACAACTATATCCCACCAGCTTTACGTATGCCGCCTGAAGAACCGCGATACACAGGACCTTAAAGGCGGACCCATACTCAATCAGGCCATACCTACCCCCTCCTCCTCCTTCTCCTCCTTCTCCTCCTCCTCCTCTTCCTCCTCCTCATTACCTTCCCAATCTTCTTCCCGTTCCCGCCCCCGCTCTTCTTCGTCTTCCTCGGCCACCTCGAAGACCAAGGCTTTCCGTCCCTTCGACTCGCTCAAGCAAGGCTCCCGACCCCCCGCCGTCACGACTAGCACCAACCGCGGCAAGAAGATGCTCAATTCCGCCGCTGCCGCCGCTGCTGCTGCCACCACCGTCGACTGTTCGCCACTGACCTTCGATATCACCGCCGGTGGGTCCTTAGAAGGAGTTCCAGCCCGCGGCCGCGGTGGTGGCGGGGGCGGGGGGCGGCACCGCGGCGCCTCCTCCTCTACCATGCACAGGGCGCAAGGGAGTGTGTCGTCCGGAAGGCTTCGGCGCGATGGAGTCGCCGAGCATCGAGGGGACAGAGGACAGGCAGGGGATTATACTGGCGGTTTCGGTGGTGGTGGTGATGGTGGTGGTGGCCATGGTCGTGGTCGTGGTGGTCATGGTGGTGGTGATGGGCGGGGTGGGCGTGACAAGGCTCTGGCGGCGAAGGCGCTGCGCGGCGTGGCGATGGGTCACGAGTGTCACGAACTAAGCAGCGACGACGAGGAGGTGAGAGAGAGCGCCGGGAAACTTTCCTGGCCGGGCGGGAGTTTTTTTTTGTTTCCGGGAGGGGGGGTTCCGGTTCACTATAAGCTCAGCATCGCAACCAGCCGCGCTCGCTGTGTCGCGTGTGGGCGGGTGGGGAGGTTGGGAGGGCAAGGAAGGAGGTAGGGGAAGGGGTGAGCGGAGAGGAGTACGGAAACGGGAGGTATAGGGGGAGGGGGAAGGGGCTGGAGGGGGGGGGGGGGGGGGGGTGTACTCATGCGTGCACGGCCGTAGTCGTATGACCATAGGCCCTCGCATCCCTACAATGCCGGGACGGAGCACGTTGGGTTTTCACCAACCAGGCAGCATTGCTTGCACCAAGCGCGAAGCGCCGTGGGTTTGGGCGAGTCGCATGGAGGGTGAGCTGCATCCTGCTAAGAACCGCCTGTGAGGCGGACTCCTCCTCCTTCTCCTCCTTCTCCTCCTCCTCCTCTTCCTCCTCCTCATTACCTTCCCAATCTTCTTCCCGTTCCCGCCCCCGCTCTTCTTCGTCTTCCTCGGCCACCTCGAAGACCAAGGCTTTCCGTCCCTTCGACTCGCTCAAGCAAGGCTCCCGACCCCCCGCCGTCACGACTAGCACCAACCGCGGCAAGAAGATGCTCAATTCCGCCGCTGCCGCCGCTGCTGCTGCCACCACCGTCGACTGTTCGCCACTGACCTTCGATATCACCGCCGGTGGGTCCTTAGAAGGAGTTCCAGCCCGCGGCCGCGGTGGTGGCGGGGGCGGGGGGCGGCACCGCGGCGCCTCCTCCTCTACCATGCACAGGGCGCAAGGGAGTGTGTCGTCCGGAAGGCTTCGGCGCGATGGAGTCGCCGAGCATCGAGGGGACAGAGGACAGGCAGGGGATTATACTGGCGGTTTCGGTGGTGGTGGTGATGGTGGTGGTGGCCATGGTCGTGGTCGTGGTGGTCATGGTGGTGGTGATGGGCGGGGTGGGCGTGACAAGGCTCTGGCGGCGAAGGCGCTGCGCGGCGTGGCGATGGGTCACGAGTGTCACGAACTAAGCAGCGACGACGAGGAGGTGAGAGAGAGCGCCGGGAAACTTTCCTGGCCGGGCGGGAGTTTTTTTTTGTTTCCGGGAGGGGGGGTTCCGGTTCACTATAAGCTCAGCATCGCAACCAGCCGCGCTCGCTGTGTCGCGTGTGGGCGGGTGAGGAGGTTGGGAGGGCAAGGAAGGAGGTAGGGGGAGGGGTGAGCGGAGAGGAGTACGGAAACGGGAGGTATAGGGGGAGGGGGAAGGGGCTGGAAGGGAGGGGCGGGGGGGGGGGGGTGTAACTCATGCCGTGCACGGCCGTAGTCGTATGACCATAGACCCTCGCATCCCTGCAAAGCCGGGACGGAGCACGTTGGGTTTTCACTGACCAGGCAGATATTGCTTGCACCAAGCGCGAAGCGCCGTGTGGTGTTCGGCGAGTCGCATGATGGGTGAGCTGCATCCTGCTACGAACCGCTTGTGAGGCGGACACCGGTACCTTGTGCGTACTCTCTTGCATATATGCATGACAACGTCAAATGAATTGATTTGGGGGGGGGGGGGGGGGTAGGTATGGCCTGATTTAGTATGGGTCCGCCTTTAAGGTCCTGTGTATCGCGGTTCTTCAGGCGGCATACGTAAAGCTGGTGGGATATAGTTGTGCCATTCCTACCCCAACTGCAAGGTTTCTGGTGCCGCGATGTGACACGCCCACGGAACTCTGTCGCTCTGTCTCGGTCTTCCTTTCGCTCTCTCTTTTTGTATATATGTATACAAGGCTACGCTCCGCGGGCGGCTATACGCTGCCCGCTACGCTCGCTCAAGGGAGTAGATCAGACGAAAGTGCAGTCAGATAGAAGACGTTGTTGAATTGATGCAGGGCGACTTGCAAATGCGAAGAGGCCGTGGGGGGCGGAGGGCAAGGGGGGAGAGGAAGACGGCGTCAACCAGTCTAACCCGCCCCGCGGTGCCGGGCTGTCCGGAGGTATTATCGCCGGGTCGTTATTTCGGACTTTTCTGCCACTCCTGCCGCTACCGCCACCGTGGCTGCCTCTACCGTTACCACTACCGCCGTTGCCGTTACTACTGCTGTTGCGCCCCCCCTCCGACAGGATCTGTTCGATGTACAACCCGCTGCCGTCACCAAGCTCTCCGTCATCTCCGTTACCTCCGCCCCCGTACCTGCCGACGTCGCTGCTTCTTCCACCGCCACCACTTCGGCCTCCACCTCTGCCCCTTCCATTTTTACCGCCTCCCCCGTCCCCCCTTCCCCCGCCGCCGACGCCGCTCCCGGTCCACGCTTCCGTGACCGACGCGATAAAACCTCGTGACGCGGGGGTCGAAGCCGTGATGACGCGCAGCTTCGGCGACACCAGCGACACGTTGCCGTGCAGGTCCGTCGGCGTCTCCTGCAGGTCGGCCAACTGAAGAGACAGAAGCACACACGCACCGCACATTCGTATTATGCAACACGTCGCGTCGCGCACACGCGCAGTGGTATCGCAAGACGAGGAGTCGAGAGGGAGAAGGTGCAGCCGTTTAGAATGCCGTTTTTTTTCTTTCTTTTTTTGCCGACATGCGCACGCGCGCAGTGGTATCGCAAGACGAGGAGTCGAGAGGGAGAAGGTGCGGCCGTTTAGAGTGCCGTTTTTTTTTTTTTTTTTTTGCCGAGGGCGCCTTCTTTGTGACAAGCGGGCAAAAAACAGACAAGAGCGGTCACAATCGGTAAGGTCCGAAACTCTGAAACTGCGAAAATCCGCAATAAGTTCGACGCATAATGCAGCAATTCAAACAGCCACGCAAACATGTAGCCGCACACAAAACGCTACCACCGCAACCTCCGTGTGCCAACCACTCACCTTCATCTTGTTGCCACCGGCCGTTATCACCCCGCGGCCTTCGTCAAAGAACAGCTCTTCGGCGATTACAAAGCTTTTGGCCTTTCCCGCCATGAGCACTTTACATCTCGCCTGCGTGTGCGTGAACGTGCGCGTGCGCATGCGTATGCGTGGGTGTGCAGCGGTCAGTTTATCAATTCGTCGGTCGGTCGGTCGGTCGGCTGCGTTGGTCGGTTGGTCCGGTCGGTCTGTTAGTCCGTTGGTCGGTCAAGTTTCGTTGGTTTGGTCACGTGGTCGGTTCCGTTGGTCGGTCGGGTCCTCCGGTCGATTAGTTCGTCGATCGGTCAAGTCCGTCTGAACGATCGGTTTCGATGATATGTTTGGTTGAACGGTTGCGTTTATCGGTTACGCCGATCGGCCCGTTGGCGGCGATCGGTCCGTTCGTTCCGTTAGCCAGTCGTTCGGCTCCTTCGGTCGGTTAGTCCTGCCGGTCATTCAGTCCGTCCAAACGATCGGTTTCGTAGATCGGCCAGTCCGTCCGTACGCTTGGTTTCTTAGATCGGTCGGTTCCGTTGGTAGGTCAGCAATTAGTTCCGTCGATCGGGCCAGTTCATCTGAACGGTCGGTTTCAATGATCGGTCGATTCATCTGGTAGGTCGATTTCGTGGATCGACTGATTCCATCGGTTGGTCGTTTTTTTTTTCGGTCGGCTAGTTTTTCCGGGCGGTCAAGTCCGCCCAAACGATTTGGTGTCGTTGATTGGTTCCGTCGAAATACCCGTTTCGTTGATCAGTTCGGTCTATCGGTCGGTCGGTTTACGTCTGTCTATTCCTTCCATCAATCGGGCAATGTTTCGGCCGAACCCGTTCCGATCGTCGATCTGCCGGTTTAGTCGGTTTTCAGTTTTCAGATTTTCATCGGTTGGTGGGTCAGTTTCGTTGGCCGGACGGGACGAGGAAAACCGGAGAGCACGTCTTCAAGGTTGCACACGTCGCACAGATCACTATCTAGATCACTTACTACTGCTGTAGATCCTATGTACAGCCAGCCGTTATGAGATGTTGCGCAGGATCTGTGTAAGATCCCGCCCAGTTAAACATGTCCTACTGCTGTGCTGCTTGTGGATCACGCAGATTATACGTAGGGCTCCCAGCTCCCACCCGGCAGCGTGAGCTACAGCAGTAGATCATACAGATCAGGAATATATCTGCCCTAAAATATCTAGATTATGAAGTGGGAATGATCTATCTCATCTGCCCGATGTCTGCAAGTTACGGGTCGTTTGATGTCTTCTCTATTAATAGTGTCTCGGGCGTACAGGGTCTCGGGCATTCCTACGAAAAAGCTGGTAACACTGATTTTTCTTCGTACCAGGTACGAACAGCAGTACAGCAGTAGTCTACGATACGTATAACTTGCCAGTTGCAGTACATACCCGTACTCGTCAAAGCCACAGCACCAGTACGACGCGCCCGGTTCGGGTGTACGTTCTCGTTCGATATTTTTTACTTGTTTCATACACTACTGCTGTACTGCTGCTACCGTCGCGCATGTACGTGGATATACAGAGTAGTAGATCGACATGTGCCAGCTTGATACACCCAGAGGAATGTAGCCAGTATATTAGCCAGAACGCAGGCATCAACGGGTTGGCTTTGTCGAGCGTTGTAATACTGCACCCAGCAGGAGCAATGATATAATACGCCTGTTTTTAGAAGCTGCATATGCGAAGAACAGTGTCACGCGTGAACACAATCTCCAGGAGCGGGCAACGCCGCGTGGGCGCGCTGTCGCCAAAGTCACCGAAATCGCTGACAGCTTGATGTCTGCCGCTTGCGTTCAACGCAAGACACACACACACTCACACACGTGGGAGGGGGGGAGACTCAGCCAGTGTATGGGAGATGGGAGAAGTAACAACCTCCTCTGCATCCCGCCCTCAATCCCTCATGGACTGGCGCCAATATTTGAAAAATGGGCATCATCAAATTCGTTATCCAATTAGCTGGCCAAAATATGACTAGTACCTATCTATCCTCTTTCACACCTTGATTCTCTTGCTCATCGCTTGCTCATTAGACGGGGACGAGGAAATTGGAGCCTATCACGTCACACCTCGTAGCGTAGGGCAAGGGTTCCCTCTGGTGATGTTCTGGTTCAGGGTCTGGTTTAGATTCAATTTTTCGTGTGTTTCGCGCGAATTTGCGTGTGATTTGACTTGTGAGTTGTCCCCTACGTAAAACGCCCTTTGTAGTCGAACTCCAATTTCTCGATCCAGATGCCGATCTCGACGGGGGGGGTGCATTCGCATTTCAAGGACGCCAACCAACAGCGAGACATCGCTATTTACTCGAGGTTCCCAGTGGACCTTGTGGTTTTTTTCGTGCTTAGAGGATATAGGCAGAAGCCGAAACTTTTCCCGGTGCAGCTTTGGCGGAAGAAGGGGAGAGAGGAGAAGGAGGACGGAAAAAAGAGTTGCAGCCCTTTTGCTCTCTTGCTTGAGGCCGCACAATGGCAATGCTTGGGGCTGGGATGAATCGGCGCAACACCCCCCGGGGGCAGATGTCCATGGGGAAGGGAGGGCCCGCCATCCAGATGATGGAAGGATGTGAGTGCCCCTTGGGTTTGTTTGGGTCGCATTTGGTTTCCGTGTATTCATGCCCCCCGTGTAGCGGACCCTGTTTCGAGTGTTGTTTGTTGTTGTTTGCACCCCGAAAAGCAAGAAAATACCTTCCGCTCTCGTAGACCAAGCTTCGACCATCGATCGCCGATCATCCTGCTGTCTTGCGACCTGAGACGGTGTCCTCGGCTTGCGCATGTCCAGATTGCGAATTCGTATAACAACATACATGTGTACATATGTACGAGTACGAGTATTGCACATTGAAACTCGTTGTGAGATTTTGAGATTTCCTCGTTCGAAGACGACGCGCATCACCAAGCGAGATGCCCGGAAATAGCAGATCACAACAACATCAGGCAGGTGTTTCACGTTTTCTTGCTTGGGTCGACGCCAGCACGAGGAGTTAGCTACCTGGTATTGGAGATCGAAGTATCAAACACCAGCTGGAAGAATGAGTGTTCTCGACCTCACGGCGGAGGTGTCATACTTGTATATCATACCAGCAGTTCACACCTCGGACAGATCATGATCTATCTGTATACTGTAGATGATCTACAGCAGTAGAGTCTCACCTGCCGTTGTGAGAGGTTGTGGAGGATCTGCATGAGTACAAAGTCTAACCCAGGAAACACGTGCTACTACGACTGCTGTACTCGTAGCTCGTGCAGAGTTCACGGTTCTCACCTGATAACATACTTATTCCTTGCGTATCGATGAGTATTAATCTATCTGCTCTGATTGATCTAGATGATCAAGTGGAACTTGATGATCTGTCCAAGGTGTGCATTGTAAAAGTGGTTCACAATTTGGACAGAGCAGATAATTGTACAGATCACACGTATATACGATTTCCACGGATCTGCAGCATCTGTACGATAATTCATTTCCACGGGGCTGATTACAGGACCGGAATGGTCTGTACCTGGTACATACACGTGCTACTACTGCTGTAGCTCGTGCAGAGTTCACGGTTCTCACCCGATAACATACTTATTCCTTGCGTATCGATGAGTATTGATCTATCTGCTCTGATTGATCTAGATGATCAAGTGGAACTCGATGATCTGTCCAAGGTGTGCATTGTAATAGTGGTTCACCATTTGGACAGATCAGATCATTGTACAGATCACACGTATATACGATTTCCACGGATCTGCATCATCTGTACGATAATTAATTTCCACGTGGCTGATTACAGGACCGGAATGATCTGTACCTGGTACATACCAGGTACACACAGGGTTAAGAAGGTTCCCCTTTGGGGTGTGGTTACCTTGAAATCCTGGGGGCGTCGCAAGTTTAAAAGGGGCAACACTACAGTAGGGAACACAGAACCCGGGCGTTCCCTCCTGTGTATATGAGCGTATGTGAGGTTCGCTGCTGTTGTTCTACCGTTGCTGTGAGGTTGTATTATGGGCGTATGGTTTTGGAATTCAAAAGGGGACGAGCTGCCGCTGCCTGGATGAGCTGCTGCTGCTGCTGCTGCTGCTGCTGCTGCTGCTGAAGCGCCCGAGATCGCACGCGTATGCGATGTGGCTCGAAGTGACAGCTAAATTACGTCGACGGCTGTCGTTGTCTTTCATAAACCTAACACGAAATTTCCCAGATGAACAGACAAACCTGCAGTCTGCAGTACAGCAGTAGAGGATCCACGGCAGTAGTTCCGAAGCGAACGCAATTGCACCGCTGTTTGTGAGGTTTTTCCGTTTGTCATCCTCGAAAATATATTCGTACACACACAAAAGCATTGCTGTGGCACGAAGAAATGAGCTCGAAGCGTGACTGCTGTTGCACGCGAGGAGGGCCGCATGATCTATACCCACGTCCCGACCAACTGATCTGTGCGATCTGTCAGGAAGATCATAATCTGTCCGATTTGTGGGTAATTGGTACCTTCGTATGTACGCTCCCCGTTTCTTCCACTCACTATGTAGACAATGATACCAGGTTCCTGGTCATGTTACAAAACGAAGCGATTTCGCAGTCTCTTCGTGATTTTTGTTGACAGCTGACAGTCCGCCATGGGTCATAAGGTATACCTGGTATATTCATAGTTGCCAGCGAAGGGTTCAGGCTGGGCCAATTAGAGAGGTACAGTTGGAGACAAAATAACGGTAAAGCCCAACTTGAGTATCGGTAGCCCGAGGAGGGTACATTTGGTCTTCTCAGCCGACAACAGGTATATACGATGGGGCGTTGCCATTCAGAGTGAGGGTAAGGCCATTCAGAGCGAGGGCGAGGAAGCCTTTTCCCGAGTGCCATGTTTACGTAGTGTACTCTTAACTGCCTACCTGGTACAGTACGTAAAAGGCCGGATGTTTTCCTTTTTTCCCTACGTGTTGACCATCTAATGATAGCACGCGCGATCGAATTTATCACACCAAGCTTAAGCTTGCAAATATGAGTTTTGGGGGAAATTCCGATCTCACAGTTTTTGTGAGTTTTTAGCCTTTTCACATTGTGGAGAACGAAATACCTATCCAGTCACCTCCGTGTTTACCGGCTATATAACGAGCTTGGGTAGATATTACAGTATTGTACGAGCGACTGCGAGTTTCTAGTTCTGGTGGCGCCAAGAAAATGGGGACCCCTTTCGAGTTTCTGCCTAAAGCGCGCGGCCCCCGCTGTAAACGCTCGCTGAAACTAAAAAACAAGACACACCGAGAGGGGTACAAAAGTCAGCAGCTTCGTTGGGCTGGGCTGGTTTATTTACGTTCACAGGTACGCCTTTTACTAACGCACACAAATTGACGACAGTTATATATGTATCCTGCTTCGCGTGTTCCTATTACTTGAGACAGCTATATGTACGTACTTCGTATACTACAGCAGTGTGATACGAGTATTAATAGTCGTTGCGTACGCGTAGCGAGCGGGCGAGAGGCGGCGGCGCCGACCTTGGCCGACGTGTTTCAGGCCCTACTCGGCGGCGAATCAGCGCCGGGTAGGTCCGTGGGATGCCCCTTTCCGCTCCGGCAGGAGACGCTGGGTTGGCCAGACGACGGCGACCGATTTTGTCTCGGGGTTGGTGCGTTTCCGTTCTTAAACCACCTGGGACTTGAGGTGGAAATAATGTCGAAAACTATTTGACGATGTCGGCATCGGTTACAACACGGAACGGCCCGGGCTGCTGGGGTAGATAGGGTGCATGTAGGAGGCGTTTCTGAAGTGCAAAGTAGGGAGATGTACGACGTGCGCGCACGCAAGCAGCATGCTTATGCTCGTATGCCGCATGGGCGCGCAGCATGATTATGCTCGTGCGCTTCCTAGTAGACGGTTGATAAGATCGCCCTTCTCGCGTTATTGGTCGGTAAAAAACATGGGGTACATAGGTGAGGAGGCGGTGTTCCTTGTTGATAATTTGGGGCACCCAGACCACAAAACAGGGGGCGTTGCTTGTTGAGATTGTGGGGCCTGATTTGTGAGAATGAGTTATGGGCTAAATTTCCGGAACACGAGCTGTCATGATAGCAATGTGAGGTCATCATCATCATCACCGCCATCATCATCACAATCATCACGTATAGATGATACGGCACCTGGTATGTTTTTATAGTGCACGAGAACTTACTACGTAGAACCTAATTTGCTGTTAGAAAAAGGTAAGCATAGGGCGATACATGGTTTTTGGGTTCATCGAGAGTTCTTATTGCTATAGCCCCCCGTAGTAGGGGACTGCTGTAGTAGAAGGTATGGGCCTTACCAGGAAGGCGGCTTGACCGCTCTCGCACTCATCGAGCATATCAATGCTGGCCTAAAGCTAGGGCAGCTCTCGCTGTAGGAACTCGCTCTGGTGGATGTCTGAAACTGTCAACTACTACTACTGTGCGGTGCGCTGGTGGAAGGCAAGTATCATAAAATGAATAAGTAAAACCCGGAGATTTTCTGTCATACGGCGCGGCGCGGATGTCCCGCTTCAGAGTTTCTGTAGCAACTCCGGCTTCGCCCAGCCCAAAACTAAGGCATGCCCTAGAAAGTCAGGAAATATCTCTATGATAAGCCGCGGTGTAAATTAGCAGCTCGCTTCGGTCGTAATAGTTATTCACCCAGGTAAAAAAATATGGCATGCAGTATATTGTAAGCCGCCGCTGTGTAAATTTGCAGCTCCCTTCGCTCGTACGAGCAATCGTAGCGGTAGTCATAGCGTGGGATGCCGTGCGTAAACGCAAGTGCGTCAGGTGTCGGGACCTGGGACAGGTTACGTATGTACCTCAGGCCTGGAACAGCTGCAGCCGTAAGCCAAACGAGAGAGCGGAGGAAGGGAGGGAGGGGGGGAGGGAAAAGAGGAAGGGGTGGGAGGAGGTAAGGGAGAGGGGAGAAGGAAAGGAGGGAGGGCGGAGAGAGGAAGAGAGGGAGAGAGCAGGGAGGGGAAGAGCAGACGAACGGACGAACGAACGCATAAAGAGAGGGAGGAAGGAACGGGGGAAGGGGCGGAGGAAGGAAGGAAGGAAAGTAGACAGGGTTAGGTCTGAGGTTTGAAATGGAGCAGAAGCATGTGCGGATGCACCAGGTTCTGTCCCCTAAATGCTACCGCGTCATTTACACTCTTACCCCGTCACCCCGAGAGGGTCAGGCTGAGAGCGTTTTTTTTCCCGTCATTGGTCACCCCTTCAAGGGTCAGGCAGAGAGTGTGTTTCGTTGGTGATCCCGAGGGCATCTGTGTGACCATGGTTTCAGTGGGTGTGCCTGGGACTGCGCGTGTGTTTGTGTATGTATGTCCATGATTTCGGTCCGTGTCCAGGCTTTAGTTTGTGTGTTCTCATGGTTTTGGTTTGTGTGCGGTTGGGATGTGCGTGTGTTAATCCACGATTTCTGTGTGTGCGGGAGGGGGAAGGAATAGTGCGCGCGCAGGGTACTTTGACTCGACAATTTCGGTGTGTGTTTGTGTTGATGGATAGAGAGAAGAGTAGTGAGCGTTCAGGGTAGTGTGGCTCGTTTTGTAGTTTCAGTTTTTTTGTTTTGCCCCGTTTGTTGTCAGTTGTAGTTTCAACTAAATGTTATGTTTTTGTTGTTCTCGGTTGCAGTAGTCGTAGTTTTTCTGTGGGCTGTTTTTTGTTGTTGTTCCTTCGTGGCGTGTTTCATTTCGGCGTGAGAGCTCGAACGAGGGAGAGTGGGTTGGGGGGGGTCATCTTCACGCGTGCTGGGCTCAAATTTGCGGAAGTGCCAGCCGACAGACCCTTGAGGTGCGTCCTTTCTTGTTTACATTTGCCAGTTCTCAAGTAGTATTTTAGTGATCGGATTTGTGTACATATTTCTCTACATTTTTAAAAAGTGGTTTCAACTCGAAGCTGGCCATTCGTTCACGGGGACGGGAAATGGGGGAGGCGAAGTTCTAGCATTTATGCCTCCTTCACCAATCGCCACGCGGCATTAAGTAACATGAAGCTCTTAGTTTCGAAAACAAAGAGGCCCGACGACAAATCTAGAAAAACAGACGACGGAGCAAAATATAGTAAAAAAACTAGGTGACGAATACATACATGGGCCGCCCGGCTCATTGTCCCCTACCTCGTCTCGCCTTGCCTTGCCTTGCCTTTCCTTGCCTCACCCCCGCTAGTGCTGTATGCTCCTTTTTTATTTTGCCGCGCTTGTGGTGTATCAACCGTTAGCTTCATCGTTTGTGTGCTCTTGACCCCCCCCCCCCCTTATGTCGTTGTATCATCGTCCCCTGCCTTACGCCTGTTGGAACATTCCTGGAATATTCTGCACTTTTTGAGTATTCCTGGAGTGTTCAGCACTGTTGGAACATTCCAGGAATAATATTAAGCAGTGTGCCTCCAACCTCCACAGCAGTCTCTTGCAGAGATGCACCCACGTCACCGTACGGTATCCCAACAACATTGCCTTGACTTTTGTGCCCAAACCACCTCTGCTATGTTTCGTTACGTTTGTTGTTTTTTTTTTGTCGAAAAAAACAGCCATGCAGATGATGTTCGACCCGCCGCCCCCGCTGGTGTTCAAGAAATCGGTGTGCAAAAGAACGCCTCCCAAGGTGCAAGGGCTGGCGGCGCTGCTGAACAGCGAGGAGGGCGACAACCTGTTCGAGAAGGGCCCGCCCCCGCCGAAGGAGAAGTTCGAGACCCCGAGGCAGAGGCACGCCAGGATCGCGGCGGCGAAGAAAAAGGTGCGGTGTTACCGGTACTGGTAGTGGCAGCGGTAGCGGTAGTTGTAGCGGTAGCAGTTGGGGTTTACTTCGCTTCCCTTGGCTTTCATGGCCCCTCTTGACTTTCGTTATCTTGCCGTGACTTGCCTCACCGTGTCTTCCTTTCGTTTCGTTTCCTTTGTTTCGCTTTGTTTTGCCTTGCCTTGCCTTCCCTTGCCTTGCCTTGCCCTGCCTTGCCTTGCCTTGCCTCGCCTGGACATTGCCTGGAAATTGCCTGGAAATTGGGGTAGGCTGACGCAGAGGGGCTGGCGGAGAGGATCGCTGCGTGGGACCCGAAGAACGACGGCAAGACCAAGGGTGACGCATACAAGACACTCTTCATCGCTAAGATCAGCTACGACACCACAGAAAAGAAGGTGGGACGAAAAACCATGGTAATAGAACAAGCAGGTGGCACAGCCACTTAAAACATTCGGCTGATTTGGTGCCAGCGGCGAAGAAGCCCACCTACGCGCAATATAGTCACATTTGTACGTAATTTTTTTTTTTTTGTCCACCCCATTTATTATCTTCGCCCTTCCTTTATCTCTCCTTCCTAGTCGTAACTCAGATCCGGGGTCACAAAGTAGGCTCTTCTCCCTCCCCCCCCACTACGGTTCTTGCCTTGCATTTTTATCGCGTGAAGATTTCAGCACTTTCTTCCCTCGTCGACTTGCGTCGGATTCCGCCTACACACGCCACGAAGGCGCTCTCAGCAATTGGTTCCTTTTTATTTTTTCAAATAAAGTCACAAAATATCTCACCACGGTGGGATTCGAACTTGGATACCAATGATAGTAGCCTTTGAAGCTGACCACTACTCTACCGAAGCGACCGGCATACACGGTTATATGTACAGCAGGAGTTATTGTAGACATGTATGGCTTATATTCATGGTATCGAATGGGATTGGGGTCTTAGTTGGGCCTCCAGCGGTTCCTGCGGAGGGCTGGTTATATTTCTGCACCGCTGAGTGGGCGCAGGGTTCCAAATGGGATGGGCCCACTGCGGGAGGTCAAAGTACCAAATGGGAACAGGGTGCCAGGTGGTAAAACAAATACGTTCAAATAATATGAACCAAACGCCTAATTATCTCTAGAACAACAAATAACAGATTATTCTCGGAACGGTTGCCGATCTCTAAGCATCTTCGGTTCAAATCGAAAATAGCCTTGCACACGCGTGCAAGTTCTCCGCTGGTGATTCGGGCGGCTTCTTTAGCGTACGCGCAAAGGTCGTGGGTGTGCAGCTTGCGAATTCGCAAGCGAACGCATGATACGGCAGGCGAAGGGGTGGGGTGTAGTACCGTGGTTAGTACCCCTGGAAAGTGGACGGAAGGTACAGACGGCAGATAGATAGTGCGTAGTGTAGTACCCCTGGTTTGTGAAGGAAAGGTGCTGGTACATTTGTGCAGTGGGGAAAGAGACAGCGTTTTACTCTGTAACGAGAGCATTTTGTGTTGAAAGAAAGTGAAAAAAAAAACACATTCAAGCAGCATTTTTTTGTTTATGTGTACGTTTACGGTTCGCTGTTTGGTGGCGGTGCTGGTGTTCTTTTTGGAATTCTATACACAAATAGTGTTCGTGGTTGTCATTGTTGTGTTCCGGCCGCGCCTCCCTCTAAGGCGCTCGATCAACGCCAATTAACTTATAAATGCCCCATCGCCCACTGGCCGCCGTGCCAGCCATGCCGCCCTCACGCTGATCCTCACATTTTTGTTTTTACACCTGTCCGGCGCCCCCCCCCCCCCTCCTCTGTCCCCGCGCCTGTACGGTTATCCACGCGACGATCGACGCAGCTTCGCAGGGAGTTCGAGCAGTACGGGCCGATCGCCTCGCTGCGCATGGTGACCGATGAAGACGGCAAGCCCAGGGGGTGAGGAATAGAATGAGATGGGCTATTCATAGTAGAAATAGCTTTGGAGAACTATTGATTTGTGGGATCTAAGGTTATCGCTTCCCTGGCCCCAGCAGCCCGAGCTGCTTCTTGTTGTTGCTGTTGGTGGTGGTGGTGGTGATGGTCACATTAGTTCGTTGCCATATTCTATCTACTGTAGACAGTCTCCACTTGTTGGATGCCGGTGTGGTGATGGTGGTGGTGGTGGTGGTGATTGTGGCAGTGGTGTTGGTGGTGGTATACTCACAGTAGCTCGTCGCCATAATCTATCTACGGTAGAGAGGCTCCACTTGGTGGATGCCGTAGAGATAGTTTTGGTTTCGTCTTTTTTTCTCTCATGCCCCGAAAAGATGATCCCATCTCATCCCATCCCATCCTATCCCATCATCGCCAGGTACGCTTTCATCGAGTATGAGAACGAGGACGACATGCGCCTCGCCTACAAGAGGGGGGATGGGCGCAAGATTGACGGCCGCCGCGTCCTTGTGGACGTCGAGCGCGGTCGCACCGTGCGCAACTGGAAGGTAAGCGGGGCTGGCTGGACCCGTCGGGAACCGTCGAGATACGTCCGGATTCGGCGAAACCCGTCGGTGGTTGGTTGGTTGTCGTAGGTCGTCGATCGTCTGTTGGTTATGGTTGATGGTGGGTTGTTGGTTGTCGGTTGTTGACAGTCGGTCGTCAGTTGTCGGTTGTCGATCGCCGGTGTCGATCATCTATTGCCGGTCGTGGGGTGTCACTCGTCGGTCGTCGATTTTAGCGGTCGGCGGTCGTCGGTTACCGATCGCCGGCTGTCGTGTCATTGGTAATTGGCCATCGGTTCGCCGGTGGTCTGCCGTCGGTCATAGGTCGTCTGTCGTCAGCTGGCGGTCGTCGGTTATTAGTCGTCGATCGTGGGTCTTCAGTTATCAGCCGTCGGTTTTTGGTCGTCGGTAGGTCGGTCGGTCGGTCGGTCGGTCGATCGGTCGTCCATCGTCGCGTCTACCGGTCGTTGTCGGTCATGGGTCGTCGGTTGTCGGCCATTGGTCGTTGGCTAACGCCTGCCTCGCCGTCCGTGCTTGTGTGCGGAGGGGGAAAGGGGTGGCTCGTCGTTTAGCGCGAGCGACTGAGGAGGGGGGGGGGGGTACTCATTTGTTGCTTACCTTAGTCATTTGACCGTTAACCACACGCATCCCTTTCAAGACAGAGCACTGCTCCTACTCCTATCAGAGACACCTCCGTCTTTTGGGCGCTCATTACGTTTTTCCCGTATATTACATACCTGGTAGAAACGTTTGTTGGGGTAGTAAACCACGGTAAGGGGAGAAGGTAGGGGGGGTATGAAGTAGCCGGTCGGGCGTGATGATCCTGGCATGCTTTTTATGCGCGAAATACTGGAAAACAGTAGTATCTACCACCGTTAATACTCACAGCCACAACCCCAACAACAATCAGAACAGTCCAAACCAGAGCGAGCCCCTGTGTGACTCCTCTCCCCCTTTCCGCTCCCGCGCCCCCTAGAGGGGTCAATCATGCTCGCAAATAGTTCGGCAGTCAGAGCATAAAACTAAGTAGTTTTGGAATTTGTTGGGCTTTCTTTCGAGCATAAGCAGCACAATTGGGGGAAAGCATAGTATTCTTTGATGGTAGCATACTTGTTTTATGCTCGTTAAACGTTTACTAAATATCATTACTAGCACAAAAAATAGCATACAACTAGCCTAACACAAAAGAGCAATTAAATAGGTATGCATATAATGATCCTACCACCCCCCACCCCCATCCCATCCCACGCCACCAATGGCTTCACATGATACGTACCCTTAACAGCCCCGGCGCTTCGGCGGCGGGCTGGGAGACTCCCGCAAGGAGCGCCCTAAGAAGGGGCAGGAAGCCGAGTGGCGCGAGCGCGAGCGAGCGGAGGAGGCCGCTAAGGAGGCGGAGCGTGAGGAAAAGCGCGAGAAGGAGAGGCAGGAGGAGCGGGAGCGCCGAGAGAAGGAGCGCGAGGAAAGGGAGAAGAGCCGCCCCCCCGCTAAGGATGGCAAGGACAGGGATGATGGGGACGGCAAGCGATCGGATAGCCGGGACCGCGGCAGGTATGGTTGTGGTGTGATAGGGTAAGTAAGGGTATGGTATGGCGCGGTATAGCATGGTATGGTATGGTATGGTAAGGTAGTGTTCGGGTAAGGTGGGGTATGTGGTGTGGTGTGGTGCGGTGTGTAGTGTAGTAAGGTAAGGTTAGGGTGGGGTGGGGTGTGGTGCTGTGCGGAAAGATAAAACTACTTGAGAGTTGGAGAGTTAGGGAGAGACAGAGAGAGACCTAGCGGAGGAGGGGAGATGAGCCACCCCGCCGGGAATCACGGGAGTGGGTGTTTATATACGACCGTGAACAAAAGAAGTGGACTGCCGGCCCCCCGCCGGCCGCGAAAGCCAACATAATGCTAACTCGGGCGCTTGCACTTTTCTACTGAACGGGCACCGAAAAAACCCGACGTGCTCCATCCCAGCATGGTAGGGTTGAGGGGGTCTATGGTCATACGACTACGGCCATGCATGACATGAGTACACCCCCCCCCCTCCCGCTGACGCTCTCCCCCGCCTACTCGCGTTTCCCGCACCGTGCATTTTTTGTGCGAATGCGATATAAAACCTTCATTCCTCTTTTGTGGGTTGCAGACGGGGAGGAAGCAGGGACCGCAGCCGGGACCGCAGCCGGGACCGCAGCCGGGACCGCAGCCGGGACAGGGATGGCAGCCGGGACAGGGATGACAGGTGTGTATGTGTACTTCTGTGCCCGTGTCTTGTGTACATGTCTGCGAGTGCGTTTTTTCTCTCTCTCTCTCCCGCTGTCGCTGTCGCTGTCGCTGTCTTGCACTTTTTTTCATTGCGAATCCATCGTGGGTAGTGGGGCATGGCGGCTTTCCTCCAGTGCGTGTATACGTCCATAGCATGGTTCGGATATGATGCAAGACGTGGAGTGAGGATTAAAAAAATGCCCCTCCCCTCTTTCCTCCCCCAATACCTCACGGCGCTTCGCGCTTGGTGCAAGCAATGTCTGCCTGGTTGGTGAAAACCCAACGTGCTCCGTCCCGGCATTGTAGGGATGCGAGGGTCTATGGTCATATGACTACGGCCGTGCACGATATGAGTACACCCCCCCCCTTGCCCCGCCCCCACGCCACCCCCATCCGTCTGCCCTCGCGAATATCTACTCGGCGTGTCCGTCCGACACTGATTATGACTTTTCCAGGCGCAGGCGCAGCAGGAGCCGCGACCGCCGCCGCTGAGAAAGGAATACCGTCTCGCGGAGACATGCATGCTACCACTGGCTTGCGGAAACCCCACGCCCCGCTGCGGTTAAAAATATCAGACGCTTTTTTCGTCTCGAGACGTGCAGGCGTTTTGGTTCGTTGTGCGCCGCGCTCGCTCTTTATGAAACCCCTTTTTTTGCTACGTGTGATACTGCTATACCAGGTATATGGTGCAACAGTTATTCGGGTCTACTGTTGTTCCAAGTAGTTACTCGTAGTGTTTTCCTGAAAAAACATGGTAGTGGCGGTTTCAGTTGTTGGTAAAAGGGGGTTTTATAACGAACGCGCGGCATTCGGCATTAGGCGTTCGGGGTTCGGTTCGGCACGGGCACATTCGAGGACTGGGGTGTGTACCGAAGCGTTGCCTGCGTTGTCTGAACGTCTGAGCCGCAAGAAAGATTCGGCTCGGATCGACTAGATTCGGTTTGTACCGGTTCGGTCCGTAGGGATTCCGTTGGGTTTTGTCTTGGCCCCATTATATTCGGTTCGTCTCCGTTCGGTTCGGTTCGCCTCTATTCGGTTAGATGTTATTCAGTTCGTCTCGATTCGAATCGGATCGTCTTGATTCGGTTCGGTGCCGTTAGGCTCGATTCGATTGGGTTCCGTCCGGTTCCTTTCGGTTCGAGTTCTGTTCAGTTCGATTCGATTCGTCCGATATGAGTTTTTTTTGTTTTATCCCTGGGCGACCGGGCGGGTTAACGGGCACAACATGCATGCCACCGACAAACGAAACTTCGGTGATGGCAGCGGCATCGCATAAACACGGGGGTAAAGAAGACAAAATCGGCGGGGGCGGAGGGGGTGACGTGGGCGGGGGGGGAGGCACGAATCGCGGCGCGATGGAGTGAGGAACGCCGGCTTCCCATCCGACGATGCCGCCAATGGCTACAAAAATCATTGGAAAAACGGGAAACAACCGCACTTAGTCCTACGTAGCGTTGCCTGGCTGGTGTAATAGGTCTATATTTGCAGCAGCAGCGGCGGTTTCTACAAGTACGGCTGTAGCAGTAGCTCTATGGAGCACGTGGGAAATCTCACCACCACCGTGGACATGTTTTGTTGGAGGGCTACGCCGGTTCGGTTGGTGTGTCTCGTAGTTCGGCGTCGTAGTAAGTGAAAATGCATGACATTGATCGCATGTTGTGTGTTTGCCTTTTTCTAAAAGGGGGCATACTGGCGTTCCGTCGGTCGGGGGTACGGGGGTACATATAAAATACGATACAATACGTGGGGCGATGGATTGGCGGCTGCATCTGATTGGTGGGTGGCGTTTACTTCCGATTTGTTGTTGATGATGGTGAGGTGCTCGATACAAAGAAAGACAATACTAAAGTAAACACAGTACTTATTTCTGCGCTTGGTGTCCTCTACGGTCACTGTGTGAATGTCGCAATGAATGGCACACATTTGTTGGAAATGGTGTTGCTAGTTTTCGGAGCAGTAGTATAGTATTAGGCGGCGAAACTTGGGAGACCACAAACTTCGAAAATTATTGAAAATTGCAGCATCTCGGCCACAAGTGGCACAGCCCGGGCTGCTGCTGGTTTATTTAGAGGGAAATGCATTGATTGACGGTACCAAACGACACCCTACCCACAGAACATGCTTCCTACTCGGATCGCTACTCGCTCACATGTTTCGTATCCTACAGTACCAGTAGTGGTTTCTTCATAGTGCCGGTTAAGTGTAGTGCCGGCTGCCCGCTATAAGTGCCTGTGAAATCGCTTGGCACAGATGGGATTCAGCAGTGAACGGAGTAGTGCCGGTTGCCTCCACGTATAGCGCCGGTATCGTTGTCTGCCGCATACCGGCACTATAGAAGGGCCATTACTGTAGGAATTCACCATGAGGCAGGCAATTGGATCATCCAAACAGACGCGTCTAACGCGTTCAACTTGGTCAAGTGTTTTTACGATTTACGGGACTTCTCCGAACTCGAGCAAGTGGCCGCTTGCACGCATCGTCAAGTAAGTGCTATGACACGGTGAGAGCCCCGTCTCAGTTTTCTTTCAGATGGACTCGGGAGAAAGGACTAAGCTCGAATGAATACTCCCGTGGGGTGCAACAAGGAGACGCTTCATATGCACCATGAGGCACGCAATTGCATCATCCAAACGGATGCGTCTATCGCATTCAACTAGGCCCTACAGAAGCCCATGCTCGAGCAGGTGGCCGCTTGCACGCCAGCACTTACGGGTTCGTCGCCAAGTGCTATGATACGGTGAGAGCCCCGCCTCAGTGTTCTTCCAAATGAACTCGGGAGAAAGGACTCAAACATGTTCTGCGAAATAGTAAACAAACGCAGGTCACATCGGCTTCCAGCCCGAGATTCGTATTTCAGCGGCCGGAACCTGTAAGTTTCCGGTAAACAGCCGTTGTAAGCTTTTCCAGCAGCTCTCCCCTGTCTCCTCTTGTCCAACGACATTAAGGCCTCATTTCGAGACGGGGACAAACATAAACACCCCCGGGTGGCGCATGTGCTACATGAATCACAAGTGTACGATTCGTTCAGGCCTTCGGGCATTCCTTTCCTGCTTTTTTACTCTATGTAGTACCATATAGCAGTCACACACAATCTTAAGCATTTTAATAATGCTTGCCAGTGTCAGTTGATTTTTACATTATGTGCCCATGACGCGTTGCCGCCGTCAACTTGAAGAAGAAAAAAACTCAAGTGATGATAATATATTATAACTTTCTCTGGTGCGTATGATTGGGGGATCGAAAACGCGGCAAAGGATTTATACACAGCTTTATGCTTTACAGCGGCTTCAAAATATATCCAGGGGGGTCCATGCTAGTTGGGGGCGTTTTCTTTCTGGGGGCATAGGGAACATGCCGAATTTCCTCCTTCAAGTATAAATTCCTCGAGCTCTACAAATTGCCGATTTTTGCCGCCACCGGGAAACGCGTATCCCTGTCTCCAACCTACAGATAGCAGTGACACGCTGTAAGTTGTTGAAGTATTAGGCATTCAAATTCGTACATGAGGCGTTATAGACACTGAAATCCCAGTCCCCGGTCCATCCTGAAATACGTTGCTATTGTCCCCCGCCCCATCCCTCTCCCTCTCACAAAAAGTTAACGCTTACCTTACGTAGGTTCGACGCCCCATGCACCTTTCTAAACTGCTGCCACAGACATGAGCCTTCACTTGACCCACTTAGCAACCTCACCGACGGCGGGCGTTGCTTCCCCGCCTGGTGGCTCCCCCCTCGGCAGATGGCAGTGCTTTCCTCTTGATACTAGACCACGGGGGAAGACGAACCGTGTTCGGAAGGGGCCGATAACTTGTCCTGAACCACCCTCTTGAGACCTCCTTGCAAGCGAGCGTACAACGTTCAGAAATCACCCTCCAGTGCACGCGGGCCTGGTTGGGTGGAATGCTATAAGCCAAAAGGCCGTTTACTTCGGTGAGTGCCTTGGAAATGTCGGCGGGCAATACTCGGCGACCCTGCACAGCAGCAGGACCCTTTTCTTTCAGCTCCAAAATTACGGTTTGAATGGTCATGGCTGCTAGAGCTCCCCGTGGAAGCATTCCAACTCCCGTCACCGGTGGTCCCCGACGTCGCCCGCCTGGGACACCTCCGTTGATCCAACCTCTGCAAGGCAGTGATCCGCCACGACCCATTTCACCGACGCGGCCTGGTGCCACTCCGAGTGTGGTGTACCTCTCGCCGTCTTGGTAAGCCAGTGCTCGTTGAGAAGCTCGATTTGGAATCGGGAGTTGGGATTCTAGAGCAATGCGGCCCAGAAATGCCGGCACTCGAGGCCCAGCGTGTGTGGTGTTCGGCACGCGCACATGTGGCTGGTGCCGTCCGAGATGAGCAACACCACGTACTTGCAGAAGCCGCCGTTGCGCTGCTCCTCAATTCTCTAGACCGCGGTGACGTCGCAAAGCTTCTCTTCGGTGAACTCGAAGGAGCGCTGCAATGCTGTCGAAGCGCTCCACGCCGTCTAGTGCCTCGCCACCGGTTTGGCAGAACAGGGAGGCGGCGTTCATCTCAAGCTCTATGAATCACGTTGGACATGTCCTGATGGGATACTTGCATGCTTCCAGGACATCTTTGAGCAAAGTCCTTGCCGCGTTGGAGACTCACGGCGGGCAACTGGGTTTCAACATCACGAAGGGTCGGGTGGTCCGTCTGGCTGGTGGTGATCCCAGCGAAGAATTGCAACGAGTCCATCGCAGATGTCCACGAGTTGCACTTGATTTTGATGAGCACGTTCATTCCTGAAAGGCGACGGGGCAGAAAGGGGTGAAAGGCAAGGGCAAACAAGATCGGGGCAAACCACCACCCGGCTGACAAGTTCGTCAGCGATGCGACGAGAAATCTCGATAACGGAACCAGTGCCACCAGGCTGATAATCGCACCGCACAAGCCCTCCGTGACACTTGGTGCTATTTTAATAGTGTTTTGTGTCACACCCAAACCTAGCAGGGACCAAATGTTCAATAATAAGTCGACACAATGGAAACACACACCACATATTTGCAAGTCACCCAATACCCCAAGCCGTGAGCGTCCTCTGCCCTCTGTCTGCTTCACACTTTGTTCTGTCTACTTCCTTATGCGAACGCAGCGGGCGGCCTAGAGCCGGCCGCGGAGCGCAGCCTTGTATATTATACTCCTGGTACCACTCTGCACTCTGGGCGAGACTTTAAGATCCATTCGATGTTAATTTCACAGGGTTCAAACGGGGATTATATTTCTGGCCACCACCGCTCGCACCGCCGCTCGACGGTCGGTCGTCCGTTCGCTCGGTACATAGTGTGTTGGCGGCCTTGGGCTGCCTTCGTCGATCGCCATCCGGCCGCTCGATTGCTCGCCCGGTCGATCGCGCCGTCGCTCGAGCGCCGCCGCTGGTCTTGTCATTTAAAAAATTCAAAAACAAAGCTGCCGTCGGAAATGGGACTGCACCATGCAAAACACAAAGCTGCCGTGGGAAACGGGACTGCGGCATGCAAAAACAAACCTGCCGTTGGAAAATGGGACTGCGCCATGCAAGCTCCTTTGCCTCCGCCACCCAGCTCGCTGTCGACGAGACATGCATAGTGAGGAGGTGCTCGTACTGCGGTGCTGCAATTATCGAACGGAAAAGGGATAAACGCGCTGTATGAGATACGTACATCACCTCGACATGGTCGAGATATGGTACGAATGAGGACAAGTCACGCCTATCACATCGCCCTGACTGCCCTGGCTGGAGCCGTCGCCCACCAGCTGGCTTGCCTGCATCACCGGCTGCCGCGAGTCTCCTCGCACCCCCGCTCGCCGCGTGTGCTTCACTGCCCCTTTCTCTGCTGTTCTCGGTTCCAAATTAGAACCATTACACGGGGTCGTATAAGGCACATTCCCCCGGGTTTTCAGGGTGTGCGTGTCTGACCTGTGGTTCTCTCTGTAAAATATATAGGAATAAAACGCGCCGGGAAGACTCAAATTTCGGCGGGTTCTCAGACAGAGCGGAGCAGACAGAGCAGACAGAGCAGCCAGGAAGCATAGCTGCCCCTACTGCCTGGGTGAGCGCTGGCGAAGGAGGAGGGGAGGACGATATAACGAACGCCCAGTCGGAAGCCTGACGGAATAAGGACGATTTGAATACCGCACGGCGATGGTGATGGTTGCGGTGACAGCGACGGCAGGCAATCGGCCAGGAGGACGTCGAAAACTCTCGTCACAGCGCAAGGTATTTATCGTACCAGTACATTAGCTACAGCAGTACAGGTATTTCCTGGATGTTTCTTATCGAACGTCGAGAAGCGCAGCCACAGGGCGGAATGTGCCGGCCGGGTGCTTGGTGCTTGTCATGTACACCTGCGGCGGGACTCTTTGTATCGACAGCGAGCTGGTGGTCGCAGCTCGACTATGCGTGCCTGCGCGTGACAGGAGGAGGAGGGCCGGGGTGGAGGTGGAAGAGTTGCTGTCGATCTCTGTCTCTCCACGAACCACGATGAACCGCAATTCGTTTTTGCGCCGCGTCTACGTACTGCTGTACTACGACCTGCTGCGTGATGATATGATGATGCGAGTACGAATGTAGATGGTGTTTCTGCATTTCTGCATGTGTTGTTTCACTTGTTTTATGTGACCAGGGAGTACCATCAACCATCAATCGAATCGGTCCCTTACGCGTACGAGTATACGAGTACCAGTACGTGACTTGCTCCAGCCGAGTGAGAGTCTGGGGTGTCCCTGGTGTGAGCCCCTTCCGTAGTGTACGAGTACGTCGTAGCTCTAGTCTACGCCTGCCTGGTGTAGACTTTAGGAGGACCTACTCGTACAGCAGCAGTATTCAGGATATATTGCACATGTACCGCGTGACACTATTAATACTATTAATACGATGTACACGCAACGTACATATCATGAGCCAACCAGCACACCCGACGAGCGTGTCTGGCTTATTTTTACCACGCAGCTTCGCAAGTTGAGATTCAACCATTCACTTGATCGTACTCACAGCTGACGTATTTTTTCAATTTTATAAAAACGGTAAATTTCCGAAACTATCGTACAAGGAGGGGGAAATTGTGGTTTTGGGTACGACGTACGAGTACATAGCATCTGCACTCTGCACCCCCCCCCCGTTGTCCAAAGTCAGCTTGGATTCGAAAATCGTCCGAGGAGTGTGTACGTAGTACGTGTGTACGGTATGGTAACGTCGTTTATATCGTATACTCGTAGTTTGTTTTTTCCATCCCAGTTGTTTTCTTCGCCCTTCTTTTCTCTCTCCCTCTTTAGTCGAAACTTAGATCCGGGGCCACTTGTAATGGTAGGACTAACTGCTGTGTCTCACCCAGTCCTATCACACACTTCGTACGTGGGCTCCTCTCCCCCCCCCCCCCCCACTACGGTACGTGCCTTGCATTTTTATCGCGAGAAGATTTCAGCACTTTCTTCCCTTGTCGACGCTCATCGAATTGTGCTCACCCAAGCGCTATAATAGGCGCTCTCGCCCTCGACAGCAGTAGTTGGTGTCATCTGGGAATAAAAATCTCCATACGGAGACTCGAACCCTCGACCTCAAACTTAAAAGTCTTTGCGGTTAAGGGGCCCCTTCGGGCAAAATATGTGAGAGCACTGCAAAAACAAGTCCGTTTGTTTTTTTTCAGTTGCAATACTATTTCTGGTATAATTTTCACTTTTTCATGACTCCCTACAAGTACGGAAAACGACATTTCTCCAGTTCTAATGCTCAGACCTACTCCTTATGAGTACGTCGTAGTTTTAGAGAGCGTATGTCATGGTCAACATTTGCGTCTCAGGAGCCGGATCGATCCGACGCCTTTTTCATCCCGAAAAGTGCCTCTTACTCAAAATCGACTCGCCACACCCCTGGTACCTGGTACCCAAAGACGAATTTGAAACATGGCAGTTTCTCCGGCTGCTGATACTGTTTTAACTCAGATTTTCGACGAGGACCCCAAGCACTATTATAGTAGGTGGACCTACCTGAACCTCTAGTTCGACCGCCCGTGGCGTCCAGCCTACGTGGCCACAGCATATTTTTTTTTATTTCTTATTTTAATCTCATTTATTATCTTCGCCCTTCCTTTCTCTCTCCTTCCTGTAACAGTCGTAACTCAGATCCGGGGTCACAAAGTGGGCTCTTCTCCCTCCTCCCCCACTACGGTTCTTGCCTTGCATTTTTATCGCGATAATATTTCAGCACTTTCTTCCCTCGCCAACTCTCGTCAAATTGTGCTTACCCACGCTATAATATGCGCTCTCGACAGTTGGTGTCATTTGAGAATAAAAATCTCCATACGGAGACTCGAACCCTGGACTTCCAACCTAACTGGCTTCGTGGCTACCTGTTAGACCACCGGGGCGAGTGTAGATACCAAACAGGAGCTCCGAAACGATAAAAAAAAAAGTTGCTGCTGAGCACTTTCGTTTCGTGATGCAAACACAGCAACGCCTGCCCTCCCTTGCAGATCTAAGAGCCCCAGTACCTCCTAGATACACCATAACGAACAAGCTTTACGTTGGTCGGGAGCAAGGTCTGAGCGTTAGAACTGGATCTATTGCCGTGTTCCGTAAGGAGTACTGATATGGTGTTATTGTACCAGAATTAGTATTGCTGCGGTAAAAAAAACGAAACATAATATTTTTCACGACTCTAGTACGTACTATTTTTTTTTTTTAACCGAAGGGGCCTCTTAACTGCTAGACCACCGGGGCGTACACATGAACCTCTTGGCTATACTGTAGTTAGTAGTTGTTTGTGGTATGCGGTTGCTCGATACTGGTTTCCCGATATGTGGCGGTTTCATACTGGTCTACGGAGATTGGGGTTTATATGGTGTGGCGAGGCATTATGATCTGAGATGATGCCTCGCGTGGGTTGCTGTCTCCCTCCTGGGAGCAGTCGGCGATAATGATGATGCGACCCGGGCTTTGATGATAAGATATTGCCCGTATACATGTGAGGGTGGATCGTGACAGAAAGGTACGGCTCACTCCTGTGTGGTGTTCATGATGGGCCTTTGACGACAGGTACTGGCTCTACTTGTGTGTGTATATTTGGTAACGTGGTGATACGAGTGTATATTATCTACCACCTTCTCCTTGACGACCCACGGTATAGGCACGCGGTTACGAAGAACGCGTTTGACAGCAGCGTACATAAACAGTAGTTAGTGTTGGATAATGCACCTAAAATGTGTTTTTTTGGTTGTTCGTTTAATTTGTACTTGCGTAGCTGACTCTTACGCAATATTATTTCTGGTGATTTTACGATTTTTTTCGGAGGAATCGTAGTACCTGGTCCCAAATAGGGGATCAGATTTGATCAAAATCGCGTCTTATAGGGCCTGTTGGACAAAACGTTCCTCCGAGAAATTACCATCGATAAAATCTGACCAAATGCTTTTTTTGTTGTAGACCCTTTTCAACCACTCTTGAAATTGATTGAAAACGCTTTTGCACGAGACCTCGGAGGCATTATACCACCATTGTGTATGAGTTATAGACTGGGGGTCTATGGGCTATGACGGATCACGACGATACGGGCGTGGCTACTCTGATACACGGCTGGGACACAGCACCCGTGCACCAACCACCACGGAGAGGGAAAGCATTTAGTATAACCTTGGTCTAAATCGTGTGTGCTGTGGCCGTCCAGCAGCAGCTGCGCTACCAAAACAGTGTTATTTTTTCTGACTACGCCGGCCACAAGCAACTCGTGCTCCGTGAGAGCGAGAGCTCCTTGCTGGCCCTGCGACTAGGAAAGCCCTTACGCAGCTCCCCAGGAGGTTCCGCATTCCGTTCCCTTTTTCTTCGAGGAGCTGGTGACGAAGGTTGTTCGCCCAACCCGGCATGGATCACTCGGGCGTGCCGTGGAGCTCAAAATCTGAGTTATGTTCTGTTTTCTGATTCCCCCATGAAATAAAACGAAAATCACCATACGGAGTTCAAAATCTGAGTTATGTTCTGTTTTTCCTGATTCCCCCATGAAATAAAACGGAAATCACCTTAAGATAGCAAGTTCGAATTACGATGCAGTGGGATTTTTTGCCGGTGGAAAATCCGACTTCCTTCCGTTTTCAACCACAAAAAGAGTTCGGGGTGATTTTTAAAAATAATATTGTGTATACGAGCGTGTGGTCTGAAGTATAATACTGTGGTCCGCGGAATGTTCTGGAATTTTTCTCGCCAGTTGCAAAAGCGGTGCAGACGCGTTTCTCGCCCGTTTCTGGTCCGTTTTGGGTCATGTATGGGGTCAGGGTTAGGTAATTAGGGTTAGGGTTATAGGGGTTGGGTTGTGTCTACGCCCGCACCTTGATCCCACCAGGAGGTGCGCCCTACCGGAGTAGATTATAAAATCCGTTAGCAAGGATCTTGAAGGGATGATTTTATCTTGAAAGTTGGGTATGTGTGGTCTAAAATTCGGAAATGTGGTCCGCGATCGGAATGTTCTGGCAAATTTCTGGCTAGTTGCAAAAAAAATGCGGCGCAGCCGCGTTTCTCGCCCATTTCTGGTCCGTTTTTGGGTAATGTTTGGGGTCAGGGCTAGGGTTATAGGAGTTGGGTTGGGTCTACGCCCGCACCTTGATACCACCAGGAGGTGCTCCCTACTCTCTACCGAGCAAAGCAGTGCAATCTACGTGGCGAATAGCCCACCCGCGTGTACAAGATCCTTGCTAACGGGTTGTAATATTGTAAAAGCTCTGCATAAGAAGTCACGAAAATTGACGATCAAAATTGATCATTACAGTACAGCAACGGCGACTGCGTGAGACGCATGCTACGGTATATAGAGGTGTAAGCACCATGTTTTTTGCTGAGGGTGGTGGTCACTTGAGGAGCTCTATACCCCCACCCAAAAGCTGATTTTGGAGGAAAACAAAGTTGCTATATACGTACCCGACGAACAATACGTATCATGGCCGAACTATAGATACCATGCAAAATATTGCAGCACAAGAATGATTGACCGCGCCGTGTTTGGGTTATATCAGGGGCCCGATCAGTCAGAAACATATTTATTTCAGCCAAAAAAGTTATACCTCCATCGTAGCACGCCTCGTGATTGGGGGATAATTATAATCGGTGCCCCGAGTTACATTGCAAGGAGCCGTACGGCACGGGCGCAGACAGCATGATCCTATCTGCTGTACTGCGCGTAGACGGTCGACAACACCAAAAAAATATCATTGTTTTGGTCGCTGTCAAAGGGTCCCCAAGGCAACTAACTGGGCCTTCGGAGGGGCCTTGCTTATTTGCTGTGAGTTAACACCAGGTATTTGCGTATTTTTCCTGTATGGGTACCTGCAGCAGTATCATACTGCTATATACTGCTGTATGCTGTTTACCATATAAACGCGATACAATCAAAGCGTATGGGTGTTATGATAGCATGCCCACCGTTAACTCTATACAAAAAAAAGTGTACAAGTACATCGTGTGCCTGGTAAGGCTTTTGGTATGACCATATTGTACGTAAAAACTAAAATGCTACGTAAGTATCTGCAAAAAAAAAACAAGTTTTTTTTTAGCAAAGCAACCCTTTTCTTCGTTGTTTCCAACACTACTCCTGGCCCTTGGCTCATTTCGTAGTTTTTGTTCGGGAGGAAGGGTAATGGCCGAAGGGGGTATACCCCCCCCCTCGTCCAAACGGGGGGTACAGGGAAAACACGCCCATAAAGGGTTATAGGGTGAAGGGGGGGGGGGTATTTGGTATCTCCCCCCCTTTTTTCGGCCAAAACGGGTGGGTACGTAGGGAAACCGCACCCGCGGCAGGTGCCTGCGCGTGCCCCAGCCTGCCTCAAAGTCTCTTACGACTTACGACGCGCTGGCAAGACGCCCGCAGCCCACGCCGAGCACGCGCACGTGTTTTTTTTTGTTAGGCACGTTCTTGGGGTTTTTATGGCACCGTGGGCGCAGGAGGGTGCATAAGGATTCCCCCCCCCCCCCTTCGAATACCTGGTACAATTTTAGGAAGGTATGCCCCCGCAATTCTACTTTGTTATTGTACGAAGTACCCCCTTGTAGGATTCCCCTCCATTTGACCGAATACAAATACATACCTCTTGGCCATTCTCAACCTGCCTCGAAACTGATTGGTGTGGGCAGGGGAAGGACGTTCGTGCGCAGACATATTTTATTTACAATTACGAATGCAAAGCATCATCATTGGGCTTGCATCTGCTGGGTATCGTCCGTATGTATAGAGGGCGCTATATGTTGCTCGATGGATGAGGAACGGACGCATACATTTTTTTTCTTTTTTTTTTCCATCCCGTTTATTATCTTCGCCTTCCTTTCTCTCTCCTTCCTATTAATAATCGTAACTCAGATCCGGGGTCACAAAGTAGGCTTTTCTCCCTCCTCCCCCACTACGTACGGTTCTTGCCTTGCTTTTTATCGCGAGAAAACTTTAGCACTTTCTTCCCTCGTCAACTCTCGTCGAATTGTGCTTACCCACGCTATAATATGCGCTCTCGACAGTCGGTGTCATTCGAGAATAAAGATCTCCATACGGAGACTCGAACCCTCGACTTCCCACTTCCAACCTAACAAGCTTCGTGGCTACCTGTTAGACCACCGGGGCGACCGGCTTGACACTTATTGGAACGACTTGAATTACTCGAGATAAGTATGTATACGCTGCGCGTGGAATATGAACCACGGAATGAGTGCAATGAACTGCTGGAATGATAACGACGATACGTTTAGAGACAGATTGAAGAGATATATCATAGAGTAACGAGGATACACATAATAGATAAATGGACCTGAAGGTAACTGATTCAGAGTAAGGGCCCGTATTAACGAGTATAAAATAAATCCAATTTGGAAAAAATAAAATTCAAATTCGTTTTTCATTGGTCAACACACGCACCAGTACCAAATATTATGCCCCAAGATCCTAATCTTTGGTGCTGGTGCGTGTGTTGGCCAATGAAAAGCGGATTTGAACATTTTTTTTTTCCAAATTGAATTTTTTTCTTCTTCGTTAAAACGGGCCCTAAGGAGGAAAGAGAAAAAATGTGATGTACGTACATGAAGAGACCGAATCGATGGGAGGCGCACAGGCATCGCCAATTGCCAGACGCTCGTACAGTATAGCAGGTCGCCCCGGTGGGCTAGCAGGTAACCACGAAGCCTGTTAAAGTCAAGAACGTGAGTTCGAGCCCCCCCCGAGTGCATGCTCGTAGGGACTTTTTCGCGCAAAAAAATATCTTGACTAGCGGAAAGTGCGAGAGCGTGAGTTGGCAAAATTCGATGAAAATTGACGGGCGTTGGGAAGGCTGATACCTCTGCACGATAGAAATCAAGGCAAGAACCCCGTAGTGGGAGAGGAGGGAGAGGAGCTTACTTTGTGACCCCGGATCCCGGATCTGAGTTACGACTATTAATAGGGAGGGAGAAAGACAGAGGTGCGAAGATAATAAATGGGATGGAAAAAAGAAAAAGAAAAAAAAAGAGAGCAGCAGAATAGTCTTGGAACGTGCTGTGAATGAATCGACCGAACGAATATCGTGCGTTTCAGGGATGAAGCTCAGCAAATTGATGTACGTCGCCCAAGCCGGTCGCCCCGGTGGGCTAGCAGGTAACCACGAAGCCTGTAAGCAGCGTCAAGAAAGCGAGTTCGAGCCCCGCCGAGTGCATGCTCTTGGGCACTTTTTCTCGCTAAAAATATCTTGACTAGCAGAAAGCGCGAGAGCGTGAGTTAGCAAAATTCGATGAAAATCGACGAGCGTTGGGAAGGCTGAACCCTCTGCGCGATAAAAAAATCAAGGCAAGAACCGTAGTGGGGGAGGAGGGAGAGGAGCCTACTTTGTGACCCCGGATCTGAGTTACGACCAGGGAGGGAAAAAAACGGAAGGGCGAAAAAAAAAAAAGGGAAGGAAAAAAAAAAAAAAAAAAAAAAACATATATACTCGTAGCGGTATCTGGTACAGCAGTCAGTATCATGTGTAATCGCGTTCGTCGAGGAAAATCTCGGGACATCGCCGGTCTGTTTTTGCTTCTGTGGTCTTCCTGTTTCGTTTTTTTGTGGTTTCGTGTGGTTTTCGATGTGTCTGCGGGTTGCAGGTCGTCAGCAGAAAGCAGCCAACAGGAAAATGGTTGATTCGTACTATTTGGTTGCCTGCTGCGTGTTATGTATAATTGTTCAACGTATACGTCATACCTGTACAACGTTTCTGTGCCTGGTGATGGCGCATTTCCTGTTTCGTTTTTTGTGGTTTTGTGTGGTTTTCGATGTGTCTGTTGCGGGTTGCAGGTCGTCAGCAGAAAGCAGTCAACAGGCAAAGGGTTGATTCGTACTGTTTGGTTGCTTGCTTCGTGTTATATATATAGTTGTTCAACGTCGTCGGTCGCCCCGATGGTCTAGAGGTAACCTCGAACGCTTCTGAACGTTGATGTCTGGAGTTCGAATCTCACGTGGGTCGGACTTTTGAGTTTATTTGCAAAAATAAATAAAAAACGGAATCACCTGCTGAGAGCGCCAATTAATAGTAGCGTGGGTAGGCACAATTCGATGCGAGTCGACGAGGGAAGGAAAGGCTGAAGTCTTCTCGCGATAAAAATGCAAGGCAAGAACCGTAGTGGGGGAGGAGGGAGAGGAGCCTACTTTGTGACCCCGGATCTGAGTTACGACTAGGGAGGAGAGAGAAAGGAAGGGCGAAGATAATAAATGGGATGGACAAAAAAAAAAAAAAAAAAAAACGAATATGTCATACTCGTACAACGTTTCTGTGCCTGGTGACGGCGCATCGCTTAAATGAAAGCGATCCCAAGACCATTGGCTTATAGCGCATTTTGTCCGGAAGCGTTGCTTATAAACACAAACCAGGCATCAGGGCAATTTTTTTAAAAAGAAAAAAAAGAGAGAGAAAGATTTCCCAAGTCTTTCGGAGGTTTTTTCGATTCGGGCTACGGGGTTGCTCAATTTTTCGAGTTTTGGTTTTCGGCAATGTGCCCTCTGCTGCGAGGCCACCGCGAGCGCTACAGTTTGAACCTCGGCATGAAAGTAGGCTCATTCGAACAATCTTGTGTAGGGCTATCGAAGGTGTTGAAACCAACTCAATGCGTGGGAGCATGAAGGATATATGTATCATCTGGCAGAATTTTTTCCTGAAAAAAACAAGTTTTGCGGTATGGATGACCCACCAAGTGGTGGTGGGTGGTGGGTGGTATCAGCCACCCCCGACGCAGAATGATACCAGTACGTACGTTCCACTCTCGTTGCGACGATAACAACAGCAGCAGCACGCTGCAGCAGCAACAACACAGCAACAACAGCCTTCCGTTGTACTCGTACGAGTTCCAAAATGCAAGTTGCGGTATGGATGACCGACCAAGGGGTGGTGGGTGGTGGGTGGTATCAGCCACCCCCGACGCAGAATGATACGAGTACGTACGTTCCACTCTCGTTGCGACGATAACAACAGCAACAACACGCTGCAGCAGCAACAACACAGCAACAACAGCCCGTACGAGTTCCAACAAGCTCTCTCCATCGAGCTTTCTAACCTCTGTGAGGCGCTTCTTCTGCGTGCGCACCGCCGTGCTTCGTTCGGCGGCGGGATTGACATTTTTGCATTTTTTATTGCTCGTGATTGGTCTACGTCACGATTTTTACGATTTTTTTTGTGCTGTGATTGGTTTAAATCACGATTTTCCAGGCCCCACCACTACGAAATTGCCTCTACCAGGCATATATGCCATGCTTCGGTTACGTGGAACATGCCACGTCCAGGTGCACAAACTCCTCAAATTCAATTCGATTCGACTGATTCGATTTGATCGATTCGATTCTATTATTTATATACAGGAAGAAGTCGTTTGGATTTTTTTTTGTCAAATTCCGTTGAATCGAATTGAATCGAATTTCCGTTGCCCCAAATGAAAACACCTTGTTGGTGATCCAGTTTTGGACCAATCAGAAGCAACTTCATTTCGATTTTGCAAAAACAAAAACACTACGAACTCGTATGGGATTCAAAAGTTTCGTTCGTTAAGGGCCCGTATTAACGAAGACAGCAAAAATTCAATTTGGAAAATAAAATCCTATTTGAATGTGATTTCGCAAAAAAAAAGTGGTTTGCGTCCTATGGGGAATAGTGAATTGCTCGTTCAAATATTTATGAAATCGAAAAAACGCAGCATGCGTCACAGCGCCCAGGTGAAAAAAATCGACGAGAGGAGACGAGAGGGAAAGCATGCGTCGACGCGTGCGCGCCGCCGCCTGCATACTTTTGCTTTTGACCGCCCAGGCTAGGAAGCTATCGCTCTCAGGGTCTCCTGGGTGGGCGTAGGGATCCCCGGAACGCCACGGGCGAGACAGGGGCGGCGATTGTCTTATCGAAGTCTTGAGCGTATCATGCTGTTTTTGGGTCGATCGCTCGGTTTTTGATCGGGTTGGAGCATCGAGCTGGTTGAAAAGTTGGGATTGCGACCGCCATGATTGGTTTTGAGGCGCCACCGCCGGGGTACGCTGTGCTATTGTCTATAGGCGTGGGCGCGGCTGTTGTCCCGGTGGCCTCGGGTTGTGGTTCACGTGTTGTCGCCTCGGTCGTGGTCATCGATGCCACCAAGAAATGACGAGATTGTACCGGGGGCGTTTGCCCACCGTGGACATGCCGGTCCAAGTCGGGCCAACTCCTCAATTTGATTTGAATTCTTTGGAAAAGAAGGTCCTGGGACCTTCTTGGTTTTTTCGTCCAATTCAAATTGATTAGACCCCGAGATCCTAATCTTTGATGCTGGTGCGTGTGTTGACCAATGAAAAGCGAATTTGAATTTTATTTTTTCCAAATTGAATTTATTTTGTATTCGTTAATATGGGCCCTAACCCCTTAAGAACTGATCCCACGTGTTTGGGGACAAACTGCTTGGAATTAGTGTGGGGTAATGTGTTCAGTTCTGAATGGGTTAACGGGCCCTAAATATCAAGTACCAAGTACGTATTATTCTTAGGAGCAGAAACCGAGAACGGGACCAAAAAGTACAAGCCTAAACCTGACAAAGGATAAAAACATAAAAACCGGGCAAGGCTCCCGTCGTACAGCATAGCCCCACGAATCAAGAAGAACCAAATAAAAACACAAGGCTCGCTCATTTTTCAAGGAACGCTAAGAAAACTGGATTAAGGAACCCCTACCCCGCCTGCAACCTCCCCCCCCGTCCGCGCGACCCGGGCCTGACTTCGCGCTCGGCCTGCCCGCCCGGCTACCACCCGTGCCGCAGGCGGCGGCGATGCTTCGACGAGCGTTCGTGGTGGCGATCGCGCTTCTTTGCTCCGCGGCGGTTTCGAGCGGTGCGGAGCCTTCCCTCGAGGAGTTACCCGAAAACCCGGGCCAAAGTCAGCGCGAGTGTACCGTGGACGACCTGCTGCCGGATCACGAGTGGGACGGCGACTTGGCGGAAATGTGGGACTCTGACACCTTGGTCCACCCACCGTTCGACTGCTCGTGCTACACCCTCAAGGCCAGGTAGGAAGAAGGGCGGAGAGCGGGACGGGAAGAGGGGAGGGGAGGGGAGGGCGTGCAAGGAACGGAGGGTCAGCTTTCGTAGTATTACGTACCAGTATATATGATGTCTTTATTACTACTGTAGTATTTTGCGTATTATGACATACCTGGTATTAGACTACCGATTTTCTAAAGATCCTTGCTAACGAATTGTAATAGGAGCTCGAGCCTACCGATAGACTTCAACTCGTATATACCTGGTAGTGTTTTTTTTTCGTGGTTTATTTTTTCCTTGTTGTGGCGGCCGTGGGTGGTGTTGTGGGGGGGAAGGGGTGCAATGGGCTACTCACATTATACTGCTGTAGGTTTTTCTCTGCCAGAGAGCCCGTTGGGTGGGTGCTTGTCGAACTGTGTTTATGATATTTGCCTGATGTTTGGTATTTCACGTTTCATCTCGATGCATTAGTCGCTTATTTTGCAGGCGCGTGGTATCAACGGTAGTCCGAAGGGCAGCTGTTGTTGTTGTTGTTGTTGTTGTTGTTGCTGTTGTTTGTTGCTGCCATAATGTCGCGTTTTTTTCGTTTTTCTGCAACGCACGAGTCCGCCACACCCACCTACCTCCCCTTGCACAAAGTTGCACCCAGACAGGTGTATTTGTTTCGCGCCTGCCGCGAACCCCCCCCCCTCCCCCCCCATTCCCCTCCCCTTTATAACCATCCCTCTTTCGAAAAATGATGACCCCGATTATTGATTATTGACTCCTACCTAACTTGTTTTTGTTTTCTCTTCGGCCGCCCGCTGCTCGCTCGCTCGGTCGCTCGCTCGACCATGTCCCGTTTTCGCGCCTCTTCAAAAATACTCTGAAAACACACATGAAAAACGACAACAAAAACATAACATAAAAAAAAAAAACACAAACTACACAACAACGCTTACTACACAAAATGCAAAAATTACAAAAAAAAAACAAACATATCACAATAACGACAAAACTACCGAAAATACAGCTACTTTTGCCCCCACCTCGGACATGAGGGCTACCCCAAGTGGACACCAAGAGCGATATCCGACGGGACCTGCAGGCCGGTGTCGCGGGAACTTTTCAAGACGGAACCCTTTCCACGGAACTTCAAGATATTGTTCTACGGCAATTCGCACCTGCGACAGGCAAGTTTTTTAGTTTATACGCATTTTGATTTTTTGTTTTGTTTTGTTTTGTTTGTTTCGCGCCGTCCGTCTGGTTTTTGTCTTTTTTGTTTTGTTTTGTTTTTTTTTCCCAGTTCGGCGTGTGTTACTACTCTACTGCTGTCGTAGGCGACTATTAAGTAATAGTATTATTGTGGTATACTCAGCTAGCAAAGATGAGTTTCGACGAAATTCTCGATCTCACAGCTGTTGTTTTTTATTGTTTATAATGTATACAAGTTTTCGTTGCGAAGCTGTTTTTGGTAGGTAGTGTTCAAATCCAGTGGCATTGTTTCTCCAGTGGCTGTCGTGTATATCGAGATGACATTGATACAAGGGGGGCTTCGCCACGGCGGGCTGACGCCCGCCTGCGGCTTCACGCGTGCCCGTAATGGCGAAGAGAGGTAGGATAATAGGTAAGCCGAGGCCGCTACATAACGACTGTACTGACAAGGGTTGTACTTCAATAGGAAAGTAAGTTCGTTATTTTTCAACAGTATAAACGAAAGCCCGATTTTGTCTCGAATCGGAAACCGGCCTTTTCGATCCACGTTTGTATATAATATGTATCCGACTGCGCAAGTAATGCTGCTGCTGCTGCTGTTCTCTGCTGTTGCTGTTGCTGCTCGCAGCGCAGCACCGTCCAAAACCCGCGAGCAGGACACGAAGTAGTTTTGCAACGCTCCTGTCAACCGCCCCCAGAAAGAGCAAAAATAACTACAAACTCGACCCGACTGACGATACGGAAGGCATCCAGACACACCCCGTTGAATTTACAGTGTATCGGAAACCGACCTTTTCGGTCCCCCCAATCCGACGGCATAATAGTTTGCCCAATAGTACTGCCGTATGAAGAACAGCTCGGGTGGCAGGTGTACAATGACGAATAGCAGCAGCAATCTCAACAGCAGAATATGTACACACAGCAGCAGATCCACATATGTCTAGGTACCAAATGAACATTTTCCCGGAATACTTTCACTTTTCATCTTCGGCCGCGGGTCTTTTCTCGCGCTATCGGCTGCGGGGCACGCAGGGGGGCCGCGTGTACACTACGGCGCAAGTGCGGGTCCCGGCCGAGGCCCGTGGGGCGTGCTCTGGGCCTTCAAAGTCGCGAATTCTGGCAAATAACTCAGGGGAGACGTTCCGACTTGACACCGCCTCGCAAGTACTATGGAAAACTTATCGTACGACTGTTTTTTCGTTTTTTCATCTGTATGAGCTTTGATGCACCCACGAGACAACAAGAACCACACCGACATTGAACGACGCACACATCAAGTGCCGTGCAGCAGTAGTTGATACCATGTTGCATGCGTCTGATCTCTGTGGGCTGTGTACAGCAGTAGCAGTTGCACGAGACGCTTAAACAATGTCATGCTCATTTTATGTAAATTTGTAATTTGGTTCCAAAATTATATCGGAATCTACGAAGAGTACATACACAGATCTACGAGTAGTATGCATATCATATCTACCTCTATCTACGTAAACGATAGACCGATCTCCATACGTACGAATACGAGTATGTTGGTACAGCAGTAGTACTACGAGTACTGCTGTATTTTACGGTTACATGTCTCGAGTCTAGACTATAAAATACAAAGCAGCCGATGCGCCATTTATCCAACAGCACAGCAGTACAGCAGACGAAGCTCCATAACACGCAGTAGGCGCTGTTCAGATTGTTACCTTTGTGACAGCTGTGGTGTCCTGTTTGCGTGCGCAGGACCCGTAGCACACAGCTAGCAGGGGGGATCCAGCAGATCTAGTTGTGACAGCTACGAAAAACTGCTGTATTCTGTCTTTCTTTGTGTATGCGTGTGTGTATGTTTGATGTATGCGATTCCAGCGAAACCTCCCCCTCTACTTTAAAGTACCCGTGCAGTACAGCAGCGATTGAAAACAACAAAACAGCTACGAAATACCCGTTACGGGTATGGATAACGCTTCATACTCGCCGAGAAATTGGGCCACGGGCTCCCGGGTACCCAGCTGTTCGACGGGTTCCCTCAGACGAGTATTCAGCTGCTAAACGCGTACCAGGGTACCCGCCCAACACGTAGTAAATACTCTTCTTGTATAAGACCGGGGCGGTACTCGTCGGGCAACAGCTCTGGCATAACCATCTTGTGTACTGTTGTGTGCACACTCTTCCCCCCGGTCTGGTCGGTTAACAGCTCTGACTTAACCATCTTGTGTATACTCAGCTGTACAGCGCAGAACAACCGTGATAAATTCTTGTGTACTGTTGTGTGCACTCTTCCCTCCAACACAGTAGCTACTACTGTAGATATAACTGCGTGTGCTCCGTGTACTCACTCGTTGTGTATTGTGTATTGTACGTGCTCTGTGCTATGCTGTCGGTACTGTTCTGTGTACAGTCACGTCTGTCGTATATGTATTCTAGGTGTGCTCTGTGTGCATAGCCTTTGTGCTGAACTCTTTGTACTCACTCTGTATGATATGTGCTGTTTTAACCTCTTAAGAACTGGTCACACGGATTTGGGAACAAACTACTTGGAATTAGTGATGGACATTTTTTTCAGTTCTGAACGGGTTAAGCAGTATCCTGCGAGAGCTTGCTGAGGGTCGTCCATAACGAATATAAAATGAAACTCACGATTCGGGACATTTATTACATCACAATATCACGATTCGTGATTTTTTAGGTACGTCACAATTTATGTCACGGTTGGTGACATTTTTTTTCATATCCAAGAATTTTCGTTATCCAAGAATATTTGCGTGGGCGAGTGGGGCCGGGCCGGGCCGGGCCAGGCCTGTGATACATTTTCAAGTAACGGACCGAATCCCGACATAGCCTGTGATATTTCAATCTCCCGCGCCGCCGGTGTGGCCCGGCTGGCGAGATGCCAAGCTCACAGGTCGTCTGTTTTTCCTCGCCCGGATTCTCACAGGATGCTTGCTTCATTTTTGTTTGCGCTGTGCCGCCTCCTCGAGGTTTCGAGGCCGCAACGTGCGCGTTCGCCAGCACCCAGCGGTTGTTTTGGGGAGCCGCTTGCCGTCCACGATCGGTGTACGCAGCAGATTCAGCTGTATGCCCTAATACCGGTATTTGAATACACCGTTGGGTTGCGTGGATTATACACGAAGTACCTTTTACTCAGGCGCATTTACTACAAACACCTGTTGTTTTTTTAATTTAAAAAAAAAATAGTTTTAAGGCCGTTCCTGACGAACGAAAAACAAACACGATTCGTGACGTTTTGGCATGACCAAATATCACGATTGGTGATGTTTCTTTCCTAACGAAAATAGGTGCTTTTTTTGTCACGTTTCGTGATATTTTCAAATTATCAAAAATCTGATATTTTCAAATCCAACGGTATTTGAGGGTGGGGCCAACTCTCGCAGGTAAGTCACGGCCAGGCCGTGCCGGGCCGACCGCTCCCGACCCGGTCCGTGATTCAAACCATGGGCAGAAGCCCGACACGGTCTGTCATATTCCAACCTCACGCGCCGTCGGCCAGGCCAGGTCCGCGCGAGGTTCCAATGTTCCAATTTCGCTGACATGTCGTCTGCTCTGCCTAGCCAATGATATTTTAGATTAGTTTTGCTTTTTCTTCACGCTGTGTCTCCTCCTCCTCCTCGAGATTTCGAGACCACAGCGTGCTCGTTAGCCCGCACCCTGCAGTGTCTTTAGGCAGCCGCTCGCTATCCACAACCGGCGTACGAAGGAGGGCCTGGTATGCCCCTATACCGGCCATCGGATACCGTTGGTGTCGGGTGGGTTACGTAGTGCCTTCATTAGGCGTATTTTGAGCCACGACAAACGTCATGAATCGTGATTTTGTTTTTTTTTAAGGAAATTGTAAAAAAAATGGCGTCATGAATCGTGAGGTTTTTGTCGTGAATCATGACAAAAGAATCACGATTCACGACAAAAACCTCACGAATCGTGATTTGAGTAAAGACACGACAAAGAAATTGGCGCAGATCGTGATTTCGCTTTCTTTAGGTCAAATCACAAAATGGCGTCAAGATTAACGAGTTGTTCTTCGTGAATCTACGCGACATAACAAATCGCCATTCAACACAAATACAGTAGTAGTGGGTGCCTGCAGTTTATAAATTATGTGCCAAGAAAAATGAGCTGAGATTGGCTCGAACAATAGAACACGTTGGTTTAGAAACACAGCTCACCACTGTGGGGTCGACTTTAAAGCCTACACGAAATAGTTAGATCGACTATGGAAACAAAATTAGTCGTTGAGTCTGGACACCAAACTGAAGTTTCTTAACACCGGGAGCTCACTGTACCTCAAATACGATATCATATCGTCACATTAAGTTCGTTAGGAATGGCCGTCGCTGCTACTTTTTCCTGTAAACAATACAGCAGTCTATGCCGCGGTTTGCTCCATAAAGGGAATCATGAAGCATGTGCGATCTATTTTCATCTTGCGACACCCCCGGGATTTTAAGTGACCAACATTCCGAAGGGGAACCTTGTACCTTGTACGTATTTATAGTACTGAAATAAGCATACTCGTACTCTTATATACAGTAGAACACTACTACTGCCAGTACTACACTCGTATGATATGATACTAACAGAAACAGCAAACATCAGTATCATACTGCTGTACCACGCACGTATGATACACAGACCATCATAAATATGGCACTGTGTTACTGCTGTGGTACTGGTACGTACGTACATGTGTATCAGCAGTAAGTAGTGTATAAAAAATCGGGTTCGTCGTCGATATGAAAAAACGGAATATTAGATCATGCGTGTTGCGTGTAAAAATAAACAAAAAACATGTGCTCTCCATCACCATATTCTTGGTGAACGTTGCAGCGTCTACCGCCCGCATGTTCACGCCACGAGCGCACGCGAAGCCCTGCCTGGTACAAACCACGCCGGCGGGCACGATGACGGACAAATCGCCGGAAGACACTCACCGCCTCGCAAGAAAATGTCCCGACATGCTCCTGAGGGGCGCATGCGGTAGATATATTGGCAGATCGTAAGGTCCAAACAGGCAATCATCCCGGACGGGACTGTCAGAAAATACGACGTACGTATGGCGAGCCTGTGACAAAGAGACATTCAATCCTAAAAAGAACGCACCCCCGTGAGACACGGGTTGGGCACGTCAAAGGCCACCCTTGGCAGAGTAGGCAGAGTGGGGTCGGAGACCACGATGAGGAAGATGCGGACCGCCACGTAGACCTCATCGCGAGGTATCGCGAAAATAGCTCAAAATTACGTCTAAGAAATGCTGAGAAGCGTTCTCAAAGCAGCAACCTGCAATTTTGTACATGTGTTTATTATACCTGGTACAATACTTATACGTACCTGGTACAGTACAACCGCGAAAATATATAATATATCAACGTGGCGGTATTATAAAAAACAACTTCAAACTCGAAGTGTCTTTTGCCGGTTCTCAAATTCCCTGCCTTTTTTTGTTTCCAGCCAGTTTTCGTGTTTCATGAATTGTCTCTCTCTCGGGGTCATCCAGTTAAACCTATGGGAGGTAACCGGATGGACCACGCTCAACTCAGGGCTGGTACTGCTGTACCACCTGAATGAGATGACCACCCTCGCTGACACGAGTTAAAATATATGAACTGTATTATTCCCTAAAGAAAGAACACCCAAATCTGGGCAGAGCCCAGTTAGAGAGTGCCCGAGAGAGAAGAAAAGACACAAGAAAAAAAGACTGGCTACTGTGGGCGATGATCTACAGCAGCAAGTAGCAACATCCGTTATACCCTAAGATCCATACCCACCTAGGAAACCCGGGGATGTAGCCCGGGTGTCCCCGGACGACCACAAACCTTACAAGTTGGCCCAGCTTAGGCACAACAATTGACAAGTCCACACTACGTACAGCAGTACATATCCGTATCACACGGGTGATATGGTAACACACCTGCTTGGATGAACTTTCGAGGCGAGTTTCTCCGAAAGCAAGAGGGGCACACACAACCAGATAAACTGGCGACGTTGGGAGTATTTCGTGGAGATAGCTCCGTAGACACATCGCTTGGCGTGTGCGCCCTTCCCCGTTGTGGAGCAAATCAGCGTGGAAAGACGTCCGAGGGGGTTATAGCTATAATCTGCGTGTTAATTGGTAACTCTTCACGACATGCTCATTCCAAGAAGTCTCCCAGGAGGTCGGGGGGTTGGTGTTAATGCTTAAATTTTCAAGTCAAACATATTTTCAACCATCGCGACCAAGTCGTGTACAGCCCAAGCAAGCCCTCGTATCATCATGGATGCAGTTTAACTTTTTTGTTGCTGTCAATGAATCCTGTTTTGTTTTGTTTTGTTTTATAAAACGTGGTAGAAAATCAATCGGGCTCACAGTCGACGTATTAGTTAATAGCTTTATTGGTACAATAGGTGTAGAGGACAGGGTACGTAGACAGGACAGGGTACGTAGACATCGTCAACCTCTGATGGCAAGTACCAACCATGAAGATACGTTAACCAACGTCCGGTCTACGAGACCTACCATCATGGATGGTTTTCATATGGTGGACGTTCGGGAATGCAAACCCAGAATGCCACCAGGCAGGGAAGGGTCCTCTACGAGAACGACCCCCACTCCCCCACTCTTTTCTATGAGATCTCTCCTCGCGAGATGCGAGGGAGGTTTTGTGGAGGCACCTCCTTGCCACATCATATGAAAGAAAAGTGCGCGTCAAGGCCTCGGCCAAACCTGTCCAAGACCCCGACACGGCCGGCATCATCTGAGGAGGCGACCTCCATAATGGCGTCGACGATGAGAACCCTATCCTTCACCCTATTTGGTGGAGAGGATTGATTAGACTGCGAGCATTCGCACTGCATCATTACGCTTAACGTTTGCTGAGCCCACGGATGCAGCAACCGTAGTCTTCACCGATGCGGCTAGCGTGAACCGGTTCACGATACAGGACCGGGTTGTGTGTACCTGTATACGTGTACACACCTCTACTTGTTCTCGCCTGTTTTCGTGTTTCGTTGATGCCCGATATCATGATATTGGATGCAATTTAACGCTTGTCTTTAACTTATAAAAGGTGGCGGAGGGGATATAGATATAGCCTGCATATCTGCATGCATGTATTCACACTGCAGAACCGGGTAGTATTACAGTGCATGTACTGCTGTATGCACATACCTACCTTTTATTGCCTGCTTTTGTGTTTCATCCGTATCTGATGTCATCATGGATGCAATTCAGCTTTTGCGTTTTTGCGTTGTTTCCATGTTTTTTTTTCTCATAAATTAAAGATGGTGGAGGGGACAGCTTGCACGTCTGCATGTATTCGCACTGCATTTAGAACCGGATTGCTGTGCTGCTGTACATGCACATCCCTGCGTGTTCTTGCCTCGTGCTTCCGCGGTTCTTTAATGAACCATGTCACCATAGATACATTTTTTTAAACAAACGCAGCGCTAGCTGCTGCTAGCCTCACAGCTACTGTAGTGCGTTTATGCTTGTGCAGTCTCCTGTCTGTACCCCGACGTGCGCTCGTCCTCCTGCGCACTGATTTCTGTGAGCACTCCCTGCCCGCGGCTAGATCACGTTTGTGACACTTACATATATGTTACATGCCATTATATTTCTACCAATATACCGATATATAGTACATCGTAAACTTCTACGAACCAGTATATCGTGTCCCTGTTGTGTCTTGATGAATGAATTTTTTGAAATATTATGAATTGATTAAAATGTGCCCCTCGAAATTGAAAACTAAATCGCCATAGAACCGTAGTTAGTATACCTGGCGGAACTCATTATTCCTGTCTGGTACAATATACACACACACGCCACCGCCTTTGTGTCAAAAATGAATCAATAATGTCTTGGTATGAATTGATTAAAACTTTTCCATCGAAAGGTGAAAGCTAAATCACACCAGGTATGCGTGCATTATGAACGCAGCTGTATGTATATATATCGTAGGTTCTCATACCTGCTCTCGACTAACGTGTACTAACTTGTTCGTTATTAAACATTTCAAGTATGATGTAAGTACCATCTCTCACATTTTTTATACTCATTTTGTTCCCCCCGTATTTTCTTCTTCAAATTGTAATTCTTAAGGTGGTGGAGGGGATAGTCTGCATGTATTCGCATAGCGTGCAGAACCGGAGGGTTACCCTGATCGGCGATTCGAGCCAAATCATTGAGGACGTCATGGTCGGGCCTGAGATACAATGCCGGGGCTGCGAGAGCCATAAGCACGCCATGCATAACGTGCTGGAGTTGAATGGGTGCTTCGACGGGTTCGGAGCCGGAGCCGATAAGGCATGCAGGTGACCGCTCGGTTTTTGTAGTGTGGTGGATGGGCGGGATGGGGGGGGTTGATGGTTGATGGGTATGTATTGGCGGGGGGGGGGGGGGGGGGGGGGGTGGCGAGTAGGGGGGAGTACTCATGTCATGCATGGCCGTAGTCGAAGGGGGCGGGGGGGGGGGGTACTCATTTGTTGCTCGCCGTAGTCATTTGACCATTGACCACGCATCCCTTTCGAGGCGGAGCACCGTTTCTACCCCTAATAGAGACACCTCCAACGGTTGGGCGCTCACTGCGTTGTTTCCATATATTACACAGTTTGTTTTTGCTAATCGTTTCCCCTTGCTGTTTCGCCGCTTGTGGCATCTATCTCCTAGGATAGCGATTGTTTGTCACTACGAACTATCTAGTGTACCAAACGTCTCCATGTCACATCCATCTATCGATGGGGGACGTGGGGGCATTACTTGTATGTGCATATAGTACGTGTGGGCAGAGGGGGGAGGGGGGGGGGCTTCGTTGGTGGATCTGTAGGCGGAGCCGGTAGAACATGCATGTGACCGATCGGTTTTTGTGTTGTGGCGGAGGAGGGGGGTAGGGAGAGGGTGGGGGGACGTTTGTTTTATAAATGTACGTGTGGGTGGGACGGGAGGGGGGGCAGGGGCGCTCGATTGATGGATACGGGGTGGGGGGGGGGGGGGGGGGGGCTGGTTGAGACCGCATGTCATACATACTTGGCAGCTAACCATACCAGTACCGTACGCATTTGGCATACCAGGTGGTGCCAGTAACACAACAAGGAAGGAGACGCAAATACCTCCTCAATATCTTGCCTTGCTTGTGGCCTGGACGTTTGAATTCGATGTGCAGGAAGTAAGTGTATTTATTACAAGTATGATAGTGTTCTATTTCGTCGTGTGCTTTTGCACTATACTATTGATACTAGCCGGTCGTCCCGAACGGGTGGGCTTAAGTGCAAGTCTTGCCATCATCCGGGGGGCGGGGGCGTACTCATTTGTTACTTGCCTTAGTCATTTGACCATTGAGCGGAGGGGGGGGGGTGCACTCATATCGTGCACGGCCGTAGTCGTATGACCATAGACCCTCGCATCCCTACAATGCCGGGACGGAGCACGTTGGGTTTTCCCCAACCGTACTCATTCATTGCTTGCCTTATCATTTGACCATTGACCACGCATCCCTTTCGAGACGGAGAGGCGGAGGGAGAGGGGTGTACTCATATCGTGCACGGCCGTAGTCGTATGAGGGGGGGGTAGTCATGTCGTGCATGGCCGTAGTCGAATCGGAGGGGGAGGAGCTCAAAACGAGACACCAATTTGCAATGTTTTTTTTTCATCTTCCCGTTAGCATTTTTTACGTTCGCCAACTGTTTTTCGTTTGCGTCAATATTTTCTCGTTTTTGTCAAACGTTTTTTCATTTTCGTCACTATATCGTTGTGCAATTCCGTTCACATTTTTTCTTGTTCGTTTTCGTTCACGTGTTCGTTTTCATCCGCATCTTCGTTCACCTTTTTTTCTTATTTTCGTTAAGCATAATCTTTTCGTTTTCGTTTTTTGGTTATAATAACAACTCCCCCCCCCCCCCCGGTTTATTCCAAAAACGGCCACCATTCAAACACGGACCACGACCAGCTGCTACGACAACAGAGGCGTGTTTCAGTTCGACAACGGGGCCACCATGCACTACCACTTCGCCCACAAAGAGACGTCCAAGCGCCTCGAAGACGCCATCAGGGTGCACGGGACGGGGTTCAAGGACTACGACATGGTTATCGCTAACCCGGGCAACGACCCGCGCATGTCCGCGGAGGAGCTGCTGCGCTCGGCGAACGACCTCAAAAAAGAGGGAGTTCCACTCATTTGGCTGAGCACGTACGATGGGGAGGGGGACGTCGACGGATGGAGCGACGAGCAGAAGAGGGCGGAATTCAAGAAATCTGGGGCGAAATTCGTCCCAATTCATCGTATGGTGGAGAGTCTCCAATACCTGACGAAGGGGGTGGTGGAGGGGGAGCACAACCCCCACTTCTGCATGCCGGGCCCTCCGAATGAGATAGGGATCTTGCTGATGAAGGCGGCGTGGGCCATGCAAGCGGCGAGCTAGAGGGGCGGCTAACAACATCCGTGAAACCGGGAGAGAGCGAAAGGGGGGAGAGGGAGCGCCAGACGACGTGAGTGAAGTGGAAGAGAGCGAAAGCGGAGAGCAAGAGGGGAGAGCCAGCTAGCAAGCCAACTAAGCCTTCTGTCCACTAGTCGTTTCTCTTCGTGGTGCATCGCGTCGCATCGCGTCGCATCGCGTCGCATCACGTCGCATCGCGTCTCGGCTCGTCCCGGCCCCGTCTATTATACCTCTTGGGGCTTTTTTTCCTTCCATTTGTTTTCAGGATTTTGTTCTGTTGCATTTAGACTTTTTTTTTGTCTAAATGAGGGCCGGAAGACAACGTCACTGAAATGGGGAGATCGGAAGGGAAGAATGAGCCACCAAACCAGGAAGCCTGCTGTCGTCGTTTCTCGCCGGGTCGCATAGCATCGCATTGCGTCTCGGCTCGGCTCGCCCTGTCCGGTCTGCTGGGCCGTTTTTTCTGCCAATTTCATTGTTTATCGTTTATTTTCGTTCTTAACGTTTTGTAGCGTTCCGACTTTTCCGACCGTTGCATCGGTCGTTTCGTTTTTCGGTGTTCTCTGTTCTCGTACCTCGGGCGTTCTCCGGACCCCCGGGGTCCCCCCCCCCCGCTCTATCATTTCGGCCGCCGTTGTGTCGCTACGTAGCTCCTTCTTCAACATTGGGTCGGAGATACACCAGTAGTAGTTACAAGACAAGCATAACCTGTCGGGGGCTATCGGGTGTTGACCCCCACTCCCCAAACACTTGATATAGTCACACCAGCACCAGGATTTTACAAGCAGAATGGGTTGGGTGCCGATTCGATCTGTTTTAAAATCAATTTCTGACAGCCCTACATTTGTTGGGGTCTTTTTTTATTACTAGTCGCTGTTGAGCTGGAACTTTTGAGTTATAGACTCCATCACGTTCGTCCATACCGGTGGTTTTTTCGTGCGTACATAGCCTCGGCCGCGACTCTCGCTTTGTGTTATCGTCTGTTCTGGTAGTATGTGTTGCTTGGCCTGCCTGGCCTCCGCTATGGTGCGCTGTAGTACGCCGCCGTCCGCGAACGCGTGAGAGAGCACCTCCGCGGCGTGTGCAAACTTTTTTTGGCAGCTCTTCCCTTTTGTGTGTGTGTGCGTGGCATGAGGTTTTAGTTGATTTGAATGGCATACGAGCTCTCGCCGTGCCACGTTGCCGCCGCTACCATCTGCAGTGCTTTTTTGTTTTTGTTGCTGTTGCGGTTGCCGCGTTGGGTTTTGTTCTGCTGCTGGTGCTGCTAAAGCGTTCGAGGGTGTTCTGCTGCCCGCGGTGGGGATGGGCAAAGCTAGCACGCGTACGCTACGGCGGTAGTGTGTAGGAAGCTTTATGCTCTTTTTTCCGGTCGGTGAAAGCCGGCCCACCCACTCACCCACTCGCATCGATTGGTGTGTCGTCAATGCTGTACCTAGTTATAGGTATCGGCTTGATTGCTGTACGGTCTACTCCTGGGTGTAGGTGTAGTGTATGGAGTAGTAGGCAATGTAATTCGCTGCGAGAGCGTTCCCCGAGTTTGGATATATGATATGACAGCCAGGACCGAGCGCTTGTGATGTGACGTGATACGATATGATGAGTCAGAAGCGAGAGCTGAGATATGATATGATTCGATAGCCAGGAACGATAGCGTTGGGATGTGATTCTAGATGTGATACTTCGTACGATATTTTCGCCAGGTGTGAGCGCTGTGACGCTGATATGATATGACAGCCAGGGCTTGGCGCTTTGATGTGATATTTTTATTATTGCCAGGACCGAGCGCTGTGATGTTATATGACAAAGATCGCCAGTAACGAGCGCTGTGGTGTGACATGGTATGATAGAGCCAGGGGCGGGCGTTGTGGTGCGATATTTTATGATAGCCACCGCTGTGATATCATACGCTATGATATTAGCCAGGAACAGGCGTTTTCTTATATGATATTATATGACATGGTGGGATAGCCAGAGAGCGAGCGCTGTGAGCTGATGTGATACGATAACCAGGAGGGATGGAGATGGACACGTCGCCTCTGCTTGCTACCTACGGCTTGGGGGGACATTTTGGGGGGAAGGAAGCTTGGAGTGGCTATTGATGATTGACCGGGCACAAGTGGGAGTACTAAGTCTAGCACTCGTATAATAGCTTATTTTTTCTTCTTGTTGCACCGCCGCTTTCGCCACCTCGGACATTATTAGACCGAGACAGAAAAAAAGGCATACGAGTATTTATACGAGGCACGCAGTTTTAGTACTGATAAAATTGATGCCAGGCCTGGTGTGGTAAAGAGTAAGTATCCAGGTTTGAAAGCGAACGGTTTTATAATTTGATCGGCCATGGATGGCGTCAGCGATACTCACGGCCGGTCGCACGTGTCACCGTACGTAGATATGCGGGGTAATATGCCGCCGCCGTTTGCATGTAGACCGCGTTTTGATTGGTTTGCCAGGCACGAACGGTGGTAACTTTTTTTTTTACCATTCCGTACGTACGGTGTTTCGTTTCGTACCCACCACCAACGATGTCGGCTGGCAGTCTACGACAGTTCTGTAGTTTTGACCTGTCAGGACATACTTCAAGACTTGATTGACCCCTTTAGAGCGGCACCCACGGTGTTTTGGGACGAACTACTTGGAATTAGTGTTGACGAGTTTTGCTGTTCTGAAGGGGTTGGTTGGGGGAGTTCCTTGACTTGACGGCTGTCCATCAAAAGGAGCAAGAGAGCCGTCAACCGACATTTTTTTTTGGTCCCCAGCAAGGTTGATCGGACCGGCTTTCCGCGACTGCCCCCTGGGACCACCAGTGAGACTGAAGCGGAAAAGTTGGGACAAGCAATTCGGACGCATACACATCAGACACGTGTATACTATACCTGGCATGTGGACAACAGTAGTAGCAGTAGCATTTGATTATGGTAGGTATATACCTGGTATTACTACTGTAGTAGTGGCAGTAGTATTTATACACATCATGCAGAGAAAACGATGCTTCGTTCCCGCAGTTTTCTGATTGGTCATTTTTTTAAGTTGGAATTTGTGGTTGGTGGAAATTCCGTGGTCGACATTTGTCGTCACCCGGAATCGTGACGAACTGCGGGCATGAAAAGTGCGGCAGCAGTATTTTATTCTGGAATACACCTGGCGTTGCAATTGTAGTAGCTACCGCATACCTGGTATATATTTGTGCCAGAGTTCGGTGATGCGTCGTGCGTCTTTTTTCCTTTTAACAGATTCTGGTACTTCCTCCCATGTTTCTGTGGCCGGTTGGGCCCTGTTGCTTGATCGCTTTTTCTTTGAGTGGCGAAGTACGAGTAGCAGCTACGGTGAGCCTTTTTGGGGGCGATATATATGCGCGGGAGGGGGGGGGAGGGGGGGGGGGGAGTTATTTGCTTTTGCTGGTCTTCGTAGGCGAATGGGGTGGTACTACATGTATCATTCTGTATGTTTTTTGTGTTGCCGTGATAAAAAAAACGGGGAGGACTGTGGGGGATCGTTAACCGAACCAAGAGCAATCCGTGTTTTTTTTGTAAGAGAGAGTGAGGCGTCTTGTTTATGTTCTGGCTTTGTTTTGATGAGTGCACAGATCGGACAGGTCAGGATATAGATCATCTACATCTTGAACCTGCCGTTGTGAGCTGTGCAGGATTTGTGTGATAGTACAGATCCAACCCAGACAATATTTGCTACCGTAGACCATGCAGAGTAGTTGGCCCCCATTCGACAACATGAGCTAGACCATACAGATCAGGAATTGTATCTGCCCTTACATATCTGGATGGATCATCGACGTGGGGATCGGTAATATTTCCGATGTGTGAAGAGTTGATTTTGATGACGGCAACGTAGCATTGGTTGGTGGATCGCGCGAGCGGCTATGCCAAAAAGTGGAGTCAGGTGGATACAGCACGGGACGGTGCTGGCAGGCTGGTATAGACCACGCGAATAGACAAGACAGTGATTCTTGTTGGTATTTGCGGGGGAGCAGTTATTTTCTACTGGGCATGTATTTATAGCATTTTGTTATATACCACTCCGTACCTAAAATATAAGCACCTTCTACACAGTAATATTCAATAAAAAACGGTGCTTATATTTCTGGACAGAGTGGTAGGAGTTATCATGGTGATAGCGGTGACGAACACGATTGATTGGTTGATTGATTGATGGGTGGATTGGTTGTATACCATTTTGTGCTTGGGTGCTTTGACGTGGTATCACATCGGGACGGAAGTTACTGGTTACGTTTCCCGATAGTATTATAAGTACAAGGGGTACCTGGTGGTTCATGGTGGTGATGTGGTATGCAGTAAAATAAGTGCAAGGGGTACCTGGTGGTTCATAGGGGTGATGGCGGTGGACGAACTGTTTTGTGAATCTGTTTGTGGCTCGTGGTGTTGCTTTTCTTGCATAAGAGACGGCTGAAACATGTACTAAGGTACAGGAAGTTTGATTTAGCCACTTGACTGGACTCCGGCCTCGACAGTAGCAGCGGCGGCGGCGGCGAAAGCAGCAGCAAAACGTTTCAGTCCTATATACTAATAAGACTTTAGTCTTGGGTTTTCCGTCTGCACTAAAGCCCAAACTCCTATGGAAAATGGACCCCTTGTCTTGAAGTAAATTCTTCACCATCCAGCTGCGGGTCTCCTGGCGGATCGTTCGACCTTGTTTTTCATTTTTTTTTTCTTCCATCCCCTTTATTATCTTCGCCTTTCCTTTCTCTCTCCTCCCTAGTCGTGACTCAGATCCGATCCGGGACCCCATCAGGCGCTTCTCCCTCCTCCCCCCACTATGGTTCGTGCCTTGATTTTTTATCGCGAGAAGACTTCAGCCTTTTCTTTTCCTCGTCGACTCGCATCGAATTGTAGTAAGCTGACGAATCCGACAAAGGGGCGAAACATAAATTGCATTCCCGTGAGAGGTAACAAGTTATTGGGGCAAAAAAGGCAAACAAGCCTTGGGATCCTTGTTTATTTCGCAGCAGTTTTCTGAAATTTGAAATTTAGAAGAAAAAAAAAACGGAACTAGGTTGCAAATCCCTTTACTCTGTAAGTCGTTTGCATATCCTGGCAAAACGCCTACGAGCGACTTCCCGACGACACGTTCCTGAAAGATCCGCAGTGGCCATGAAGAAGCACTAAAGAAAGGGTTTTCAGCCGATCGTCAGCAACAAACAACACCACCTACATGTCGAAGAAGGGCCCACGAAAACAGGAGGTTGTGCTGCAGTCACCATGCGCGTCTTGTACGACATCCATCCGTCTCCGTACGCCGCACGTCTACGAGTGAATCGAGCAAAACATCTGAGGGTAAAGGCCGTGCTACGCCTGTATTGTTCTTGTATCGTGTCTCGACAGCACGCATCTTGCAGCTGATGATAATGTTGGGGATAAAATCCCGACGGCATTCGAGGACGCAGAAGCGGCTTGTACATCAATCTCTACAGCGAGTTCCGGGGCACCGGGAGCCGTTTTGGTAGTCCGCAGCGCCCGGCTGCGAGGTCGCCAGGGACCCAATCACGCGTGGCGAAGAAGCTGCACAGAGTTCTTGGACCAGCTACGAGCACTGATCCAGCTGTAAGGTTGCTTTCACTTAATGGGCGTTCTCGCAGCCGTTTGGAATTGTGACAATTCCAAATAAATTTGCCAGCAATGTTGCTTAGCCTGTAGCGCACTTGCAGGCGTTACGCGTAGATTCTATAGAATCCAACTCGTATTCGTCGAGAACGTCCATGTCGATGTATTCCCTTCACACACGGAGATATTTATGCTAAAGTCTATACGAAAGTCCGAAAAATGCGTGCTGTGGACGACGCTGAAACTCGGTGTGAACACTCCTTGAAGTATGGCGCAACGATCGATATCTTCACATCGACTTATACGTTACCAGTATACATCAAGAAACACCGAGCGCACAATACAGTATCCCTGATACAAGGTTAATATATTACGATTAGAGGCACCACATTTGGCTTTCGGATGAGCTTCGGGGACATTTTTTCGCTTTTCGACCTGAATTTTGAAATTTGGATACAGGATTCGAAGCGCGTTTGTTTGTCCACAGGCTTTCAAACGAGGACCTTTTTATTATTTATATTGTTTCATTTTTTACGTACTTTTTCAGCCAAATTATCTGCTGGATTTCCCACGAAAACGCCATACGTACTGTAACTCCCCCGCAACTATCAGGTCCTCGCTTGAAAAACTTGGTTACACGAAAAATTGTCCTTACGTATAAACACAATGTTTCAAGCTCGAAACTCGCAAAACTGCACCCCGAAAGTGCGTTCGCGCCAAATTCAAAAACCATTGTTCTGGCAGCATCAAAATCTCACCTCATGTATCTGATCTGGATCTGGATCGTAAATTCCATCTTTTCCGCAAGGGTGTCCTCTGTGTCCAGAACTACCTCTTTTCTTCCTTCGTTTACTTTGCGGGCAACTTGGTCTCCGTGAGGGATCAGAGGTCACCCTCCTTGACGCGGATCAAGCCCCTAGCGTAGGGGCAGAGGCCTGGGCAGGTCTTCGAGGTCTTGAACCTGGCGGAGTTGAACGGGGGCATGGAGGAAGGGTTTTTGTCCCCAGGCGGACAATTTCGGGTGACGTGGCAGGAGCACGACACACGGCTCCTGCTCTTCCGAGTGGCCTTCAATGGTGGCAGATGGTAGTTTTCATCATCAGCGGGTTTGCTTGTCGTCCGAATGCGCGCCCTGCGCCCTCGTACGTCGTCGTCTGTCTTCTACCATCCGTCCTTCGAGGCTGATCTGTTCGAATTTGAAATTTTGGTTGAACAATATTTATGAGCTGGTTTCCCCAGTTGAAGTTCTGACAACCTCGACATCGCCGTTACATGCAATCTCCCGTGCCGTACGGACGAACTCTTAAAGACGCCAGAGTGGTGGTATCAGCCGCGTAGACTTGCGCGTCTTGCAGTCTGTTGCCAGTGATCCGAGAGTGCTCCGATGCAGTCCCTCTCCTCACCGAAAAAATCATACATGCACATAGGAACGCCGCATAAAACGATGGAAACCCTAGAAACACATGAAACGGCAGGAATTCGTGCGAGCTGATTGGCCAGCTGATCCGACGTTCTCATTTTTTAATTTCACAGATCGCAGATGCTCGAGGCTCGAGGGGTGAGAACCACTGAGAACCCCGCATGTTTATTAACAGTAGACTTGTCTTTGTGATCGTGAGCTTGAGGGCCTGCCTACACCGAAGGGCGTGCCTTCGCCGAGCTTTGCGGCACGGTAGACGGCAAGGCCTTATTTGTGAACTGGTGGTGCTGTTGCATCTATTGTGGCCAGCTGATTGACGAAGAGAGCACACAACAAACACAGGGCTCTAATTTCAACTTTCTGTTTTCGAGAGAAGAAGCAAGAGCAAGAGCAAGAAGACGAGCCATCCAGCGTCTGCACTGCATGCTTGCAGACTGATATAGTATACCTTCAGCGAATTTGCTGAGCGGTCGGTCGAAGCTTGCTGCCAGAGCGCGCCCACTGCTTCTAGCTGACCCGGCGTGTTCTATATAGATAGCTCTAGCGCAGTAGCCGTGCAACAGAGCGACTTCCTACAGCAGCAAGGCTTGCAGGCACAGGCGACGACGAAGCTCGAGAAAGCAAATAAGTTCCGTCGACATCGGTCGCCCGACATTTTCTGTGGTTATTTGAAAATATACTGCTGTGGTGTGCACCATGTCGCGAGGCCGCGACCGGCTCGAGGTGATGGTCCTCGAGGCGCAGGGGCTGCTTGCTGTTGAAGGTGCGAACGGTCTCGGTTCCCACCAAGATAACGTTGTCACAGTAGTCTGTGAGAGACCTTCATCTGGTAGTCTCGTGCATTTTTTATTCAACAACACCTAAAATTGGGGCGGAGGCACTATACGTACTGACGAACATACTATACGTATGAGTGTCACAAACGAGGAAATACGTGTGGGAGCGGCCGCAGCAGCGTATGTATGCTGCTTTGCCTGGCGCGCATACGGGTAGACTGGAGCTGTGTTGTGGGTTGGGTCGTGAGCCCTCGTATAAGTATATACAGTACCTATATAGAACCTGACGTCATAAGGCTTAGTTTGGGTAGGCGATGGGTTGACCTTTTACCAGTACGTCGCACTGCCTGTAGACTAGCCCAACAGACTACGTAGTATTTTACTGTGAAATACCTCAACATATGGCGTCGACGGCAGGACGCAAACCTGCGCTTGAAATCACAATGGACAATATTATTTTAGTTTGTAGTCCGTTGGCTGTTGGGCCGAGGGTGGTCGATTTTTTTTTCCGACATCTCACAGAATTTGTTGTTCGTTAGGGGGGGGGGTTACTACAGTAAAACCAAGTGAAAAAAATGAAAATAAGGATTTTTCGTTTTCCATTTTCTTATTTCATCACGTGATCACAATGGTTGCAACGGTTTTCTATTCCGACCTCTGGGGGTGTGGTGTGTCGTTTTCTCTTTTTTCTGGACGCCCCTGGTTGGGCGGTTGTTGTTTCGCTTGGTCTCTATATATGATATTATCATACATATTTGTCTCCCAAGAGGGGGAGTACTATAATGACAAAGTTAATAAAACTCTTTTATTTTTTGTAATGCCCTGATTGGCTGGCTTCAGGAGGGGTTGCGAACCCTTACATTTCCGTCGAGGTTGGCGACGAGAAGCGAAGGACGGCGGTCGAGCCTTCGACGGTGGATCCCGTGTGGGACGAGGAGATCATGGTCTTCAGCGATACCACGTCCCGGAACGTGAGCTCCCGCTACCATAGCCGCTATCATTAGTCACCGCCGCCGCGGCAAAAACACATCCTACACTGAGTTCAAGTAGTGTATCCCGAAAAAAAGTGGATGCAATTCTGGTAATGGAGTGAAGCTCGGCCTGAATTACGTATCTATCATACATACGAGTAATGCTGTTACGCTATACAGCAGTACCTGGCACAGATCCGTGCTACGGGGGGGGGGGGGGGGGGGGGGGGGGGGGGGGGGGGGGGCGTACTCCTTTGTTTCTTACCTCAGTCAATTGACCATTGACCACACATCACTTTCGACACGGAGCACCGTTCCTTTATATTCCTACTAAGAGACGCCACACCTTCAACGGTTGGGGCGCTCATTACGCTGTTTCGGTGGTACTTTTAAAAGCCCAGATATTTCCCACCGGGGGGGGGGCTCCTCAACTTTGGAGCTAACTGTACCACCCGATACGATCGGCATCCGATGTGTATTGCATATTATTATTTGCAAGTCCATGTGCCTTTTTATCTACTTATATAGCTTAGACTCGTAGCTTACAAGGTTCCCCTTCGGGATTGATTGTGGTTGGCCCGAAAAACCCCGAGAGTGTTGCAAGCCGAAAAGGGAGAACACAGCAGCAGGCGTTCGTTCCTCGTTCGTACCAGCTGCTCGTACGTGTAGCCACCGAGCAAGAAATAAGAACATGAAAAAAAAACTCTTGAAAAGTAGAGACAAAAAAAATGGTAGTCAAACGCAGGCAAGTAACCGGGCAAGAAGCACCGACCAGTCCAAACGAGTTCATAGCTATGCCTGCAATATTCATCAAAAGTGGGTTGTTAGGTGGGAGGGGTGGGGGGGGTATATAGAGCTCCTCGCTTGAGAGGGGCCTCAGGAAAAATGTTGGTACGACCCCTACAACTCCACCGTAACACGCGCCTACGCTACGCATATACGAAGTACATACTCTTTTGGTTCGCGTGCCGCCATGTTAACTGTAGTCCGCGAAACCAACGAAGGCGTGCCTTATTTTGGGCCAGCCTTGTATTCCTATTTCAGGCAGGGTGTGTCCTACATACACATGTTATGCTTTCGTGCACAGCTCTTTCTTCTTTCGGAGTGAGTGCTTATGAGTGATCAACGTTGAAGTTCGTGCTTCACATTCGTCGGATGGCAAGGACAATGCTACTAATAATAATATAAACATGATACTGCTGTACGCACCTTGTGTGGCGTAGATGGAGTACCTGGTCTTGATGGTGAAGCACCACGACCCGGCGGGGAGTCACACGGACCGAATGCTCGGCATGGTCATCGTCGACACCGCTACCGCCCTCCAAGCTCCGGGGATATCGATCCAGGAATGGTTTCCCGTGCGAAAGGGTCCAGGCATGAGGGCCGGGGATGTCCCCCAAGGAAAAGTACACGTGAAGGTGCGTTATTGTCCCCTACCCCCCTAAAAAACAAAATGTCCGGGTGTACACACCGTGGATATGTTCCTGTGGTACTGTATTTGTTTGGTTGCAAGTTATACGGAATAGTGTACCGTACGTAGCTCGTTAGTACCGTTCCATTGGGTACTGGTACTGCGGTGTACCTATTCCCGTATAGAGCGTTGAATTTGCACAGCAGGGTGCGATCGTTTTTTCAGCACTCGATGGTTTCCAGAACAACGGAAAGGTTTCCAAATACCGAATACCGAACAAGGTGTGTTTTTCGGAAAATATCTGGTCGAGAGCCTTCCGAAAATAGAATGTTCGACTTTTTTTAGTTAGCACCCTTTATCGTTGTCGAGAACAAACGAGCGCTGAAAAAAATAACGATCGCACCCCTACTTCTGTGCGCGAACTCAAATCTTCTTTACATCTTTATTTTGTACTTGGTTTGTTTATTTTCTTCTCTCGATATGTTTGGTTTTGCTTATTAGCCTGTTTTAAGACAACGGGCTAGATTTCAGGGAAATGAGCTAATGTGAGAACACCATCATCATCATTATCATCATCGCCTGCAAAAGAGGTGCGCCTACAATTCGGGGACAATGCCCACTCGTACTTGCAAATATGTTGGTAACGTGTCTCCCGCAGAGTGGAAAAACTGTGTTTGGTTAGCGGGCAGTATATGTTCAGTATTTTGATGTATACCACTCTCTCGACTCCCCAACAAGCCGTCCTCCGACTCTGCGAACTGCCAGCTTGAAATCTGTATTTCTCTCTCTTTCTCTCTCTTTCTCTCTCTCTCGTGGGAACGTTCAGGCAAGAAGGCATAACCCTCGATAATAAACAGCGCAGTGGGTGTTCTGTCTGTTCTTTAGAAGAAGGTACTTGTTGGGCTACTTCAGTCTTCAGTCAAGTTGCTATATTCCGTTGCGCGGAGTAACCGACCGCCGCATCACTCGCTCGCTCACTCGCTCGCTCACTGCGCTCGCGCCCCAGGTGACGTACTTCGTGAACAGTCCTGAGGAGCTGGAGAGAGTAGAAGTGGACGAGATGGACGACGATGACGACGACGGCAATGCCAAGGTACAGCGTACAGCGCCCGCGGTTTTTGCTCGTTGTATCATACTGGTCCGTTTTGTGCGCGTGTGGCTGTTTGTTCACAGCAGTTGACATGCTTGCGACACACCCGTGCCTATTGTATCCCCGATCGTATCATAGCGCGCGTCTCCTCGTGTAGCTAATATAAACGTGATAAAAACGAGGTGCCACGTCTCGTAGCGCGGCGAGAAACTTCCTTTGCTGTTGCTGTTTATGCATCGCACACCCTCGGTTGCTTTTTTCGCGTGTCCACAGACTCCTATTAATAATTATTGTGTGTGCGGTTCTGGTGGCCTCACGCACACCTTGGCTCCCCTCTTTACCGTTTGTCGTTTTGAATATCGCCCCACGACGTTTTTGTTTTTTTTCTCTTTCGTGTCTTAGGCGCCTAATGTGGTGTCGCTTCTGGTAGAGGCCGGGCGGAATCTCCGACCCCCCGGCTCTAAGGGCGTGTGCGACCCGCTGGTAGTGGTGAGGTGCGGCGGCAAGTCCAAGCAGTGCAAGGCGCTCAAGCGAACCAACAATCCTAAGTGGCACTTTCAGGCCGAGATTGGGAACGTAGATCCGCACGAGCTTGTGCTGATCGAGGTACGTTGTTGTTGTTGTTGTTGTTTCCTTGAATCTCGTCGTGGATTAATTGACACGCACGACATTCAATATACGAAGTGGGGGGTCACGAGGTTTAGAGCTATCGTTCATTAGAGAAGTGCTTGCTTGAGAGGTCAAACGGCTTGGCACGGGCATGCTAAACGCTTTGTAATACCCATTACTGTTTAGGAGAAGTACTGGTTTGGGAAAGTTCAAACGACTTGACACGGGCATACTAAACGCTGTATAATACCCATTCCTGTTTAAGAGAAGTACTGACTTGAGAATTTTCGACTTGGCGCGGGCATAGTAAAATATGCTGGTGTATATTACACATTCCTGTTTGAGAGAGGTCAAACAGCTTGGCACGGGCATACGTAACGATGTATAATACCCATTCCTGTTCAAGACAAGTACTGGTTTAATACTAGTCAGACAGCTTGGCACGGGCATGCACCAAACGCTGTATATTACCCTTTCCTGTTTAAGAGAAATTCGGGCTTAACCCCTTAAGAACTAGTCCCACGAATTTGGGGACAAACTACTTGGAATTAGTATAGGACATTTTTTTCAGTTATGAATGGGTTAAGAGAGGTCAAACGGTTCGGCACGGGAATACTAAACGCTATATATTTACCAATTATTGCTCAAGAAAACTTCGGATTTAAGCGAGATCAAAGAGCTTGGGACGGAATCACTACACGCTACGTATTACCCATTCCTCTTTAAGAGAAGTTTGGGTTTAAGACAGGTCAAACGACTTGATACGGGCATACTCCTGTTAATTATAAGTACTGGTTTAAGAAAAAATCAACAGGTCTACAACACACACCGCTCTCTGAAACCGTGACCCGCACTATATTCGGAACGTAGATCCTCTGGAGCGTCCTGATCGAGGTGCGTTTTTTTTGTCCTTGAGTCTCGTCGTGGACTGATTGACACGAAAAGTTTGGAAGTACCAGGTACCACTACCTGTGGACGGAAGGATAAGGACCCTTGGGCGTGTATCAATGTTTGTGCGCGAGCATCGTATTTGTACTCGTAGTTAGTCCCAATAGCGCGATCACGCCCGCCATCATGACATCGTCATCGGGAAGAATACTAACCCTTTATTTTTTATTTTTCGTGTGTGTGTGGACCGGCCGCTTGTGATAATCAACACAGGTGATGCACAGCGGGACCATGTCCAACAAGCTGATCGGCCAGGCGAGACTCACCATGGTTGAGATCGCGCAGGCGGGCGAGAGCCTGACGCGCTGGCTACCTCTGCTGGACAGTCGGTGAGTGAGAGGGGGTGCCGGGGTGTCGGGGGTGCCACTTACGAGGACGTTTCATGAAACAGCGAGTGGACACACTTAGGGTCGTGAATGGGCTGGAATTCACGGGTAGATATTAGCAGGGCTCTTCAGGGGTCGTGACCCAACCCGCGGTTCGAATCAGGAAGTTCTTGTCTGGTTGGGTCGGGTCAAGCAGTTTATAAACTTTCACAAGTCGGGTCTGGTCGCCCTTACCCGACCCGACCCGACCCGACCTGACCCGCAAGGTTTGACCAGACCCGTGAATAACCTTGGGTAATAGTTGAGTGGAACAAAAATAATAACTACTTCGAGGTATTATTAACTGCCTACCTGTAAGTCTGCTTTATTTGAAAAACAAAAAATCTACAAGCGCGCCAGTCAGGTACACAAAGACACGGAACTCCTCAAAAACTTACCGCACCCGCCTACTGCTGTACCCGGAACGCCTACGAAGCCACCCCAATACATATATAGTCGGTGACTTTCAGCTGTTCCTACAAAACACTGCAATAGGTTAACCCAACTGTAAACTCCACGTACTCCCCCCCCCCTATATACGTACACGTAGGCGACGTTTTAGCGGGGCATACAAGTCGCCTACTGTCATAGCATATAAGCCGATTGAAATCGAGAGATCACGAAATACCGCGTGAAATCACGAAAAGTACCTGGCCCAGCGTGCGACCGCTGTCCAGCTGCAAGCAACAGCTCTGTCTTTCCGCGTGTTCTACCAGTCTACCGGCACCGTACCGTGCGGTATCCACTTGGTATTCCCACAAGCGCGATCAACCAAAACAATGTCAGTTGCTGCTGTCAAAGTGAGCTACGTACGTACTCAGCCAAAGAATATGAACCATAACACCGAATTCTCTCTCCTACGACAACAAACTGCAGATTATTATCATATCGGTTCCCGATCCTCATTAATATTTTCCTTTTTTTGTTGTATTGTGTCTTTGTTATGCTCTCAAGGTGGGGCTTCGACGCCATCGGGAGGGGCGAGGTGGTGGTCACCGCGAGATGGCACTACGACAAGCTATTCACGCCCACACAGACGGTGGTCCCTGCCACGTTTATGGGCGGGAAGACCAAGGTGGGTGAGGGTTGTGTCTGTCATACGCGAAACACGCCGCCGGTGGTACTCGTAGGTAGACCGTAAAAAAGAGCGTTGAGTTGAGTTCGCACAGGGGGTGGGTGCGATCGTTTTTTTCAGCGCTCGATTTTTCCAGAATGGGAAGGTTAAGGTTGCCCATTCCGAACAAAGGTGTTTTTCGGAAAAAATATGGTCGGGAGTTTTCCGAAGAAAGAATGTTCGACTTTTTTTAGTTAGCACCCTTTACCGTTGTCGAGAACAAACGAGCGCTGAAAAACAAAAACGATCGCACCCACCCCTGTGTGCGAACTCAACTCAACGCTCTTTCTTTACGGAGTTGTCCTTTTATCGGCTTCTTTTTTTGGTTCGAACGCGATGCGCTGCAAGAGTACCGTAAGAAGCGCGAGCGTAGCCCTGTGGGAAACGAACGAAGGACCGCCGGCTACGTGATGGCAATGATAAGGTTGGGGGCCGGGGAGTATACAGGGTGTGCCCCCCGTGAAAACGTGTAGATGTGCAAGGGCACGTATCAGCGTGGCGGGTGGGTAGATAACGTATGTCTCCTCCGAATTACGCGCGAATGGGGAGCGCGAACAGAACGAAGGGCTTTATCTACTGGTATTATAAATATATATATCCCATGTCAAGCCCCCTAGGGCCTTGTCACGTTGCATGAGAAGCCTCCGATTTTATTTATTCTGCCGACCCTTGTTTTGTCCTTTTTGCACCGCGATTCTCGTGGCAAGAGGCGCGGTAGATTATGTTATGGTACTGCTGGTATGATGTGGAAACGTTTGGTAAATACCTGGTATCAGGTATAAGAATCGTATTGGTAGTACTTGGAAAGCGGTATCTTAGGTGGGAACCGGGGATGGTTCCCGATGGCTTTTAGCCATCTCAGCCTTCTCGGTCGTTCATCACGGATAACGGAACTAAGCTGCTCTTCTTCTATCTCTAAGCAAACAACACACGTGAGTACCAACGAGTACCCGTTCATAGGCTGACCTGGCTAGGGATACCCTGTCCTCTTATACCTTGCTCCTTACAATTATTATCACACGTGCTATCGCTGGTGGAGGGGGGGGTGCAGTTAGAGTCTAGGTTTGATATGCCACGCGTGGCCCAGTAAGGATGGTTTTAACTGGTTGACCCTGCTTCAACGTTGTCGTCGTGCCAACAGTCAGCCCCGGAATCGTTCGAAGAAAACCGCATGCGAGGTGCTATCGGTACGTGTGTATGTGTGTAGGCAGAGAGGCGAGCAAACCTAAACAATCATTTTTTCTTGGTGTAAACCGTTGGGTGCTATATGTATATAGACGAATTATTCCAAGACCATCGTTGGTTAAAAACTGCGGTGACGATGAGGTGGTATTTACGTACTTATGTAGAAAAATGGCTGTTTCTACTAAACCCTTCATGCATGATGGCTATAACAGGCGTGCCTATTCACGAGGGCAATGCTGAAGCACGCTGAAAAAAATTAAGTTTTTGTCGTTTGTTGCAGAAGCCGTCACGTGTTTTGGGCGTGTGTCGAGCAGGCGCGCACCCAAAGACGGCGGCATCGCCGCTAACTCGTGATTTCCCTTTCTCGGTCGTTTCAGAAACGCGAGAAAGAGATAAAAGCGCTGGAGGCAATGATCGGAGAGTTCGAGTACGAGGACGACAACGATGAGCAAAATCGAAAACGGGATGAGGTGACTATAACGACCGACGCAAATATCCACCCACCCACCCACCTACCCACCTACCCACCCACCCACCTACCTACCCGTCCACCCACCCACCACCTCTCCATCCATCAATCCAATAAGCGTCCACATTAATATCATGGCCCCCCAGGCAACACGCGAAAACAAAAGGTAATATTTTCTCACCGGTAGCTTCTGTAGTATACGGTTGTATACCTTCCCTCGTGCCTTTTTCCCCAGCCCGAACAGAACTAGACACGCAACGACGAGCGATGCGCACCAGAGCTAAGCTACGGTAGAAAGGCTGCATTTTTTTCAGCCCAAGCATTTATCACCGACGGGGGCTCCTCCACTGTTTTAGCTGTAAATCTTATCAGATGGGGAAGAGATCTGCCTTGAAAGGTCAACTGCTTATATAGGTCATGAAGTGGGAATCGATGATCTGTCCATGATCTGTCCGAAGTGTGCATCTTTTAGTATCGTCGTAGTCGTTGGTTACCGCCGCCGCCGTGTCGGTTTCTAGGAACACAAATCGACACTCGGCGGTGGCGCTGGCGTGGAAGAAGAGCAGGACGACATGGAGGAGGCAGAGCGAGCCAAGGAGAGCCTCGCCTTGGCCGCGAGAGCCGAGTTTGAAGAGAGGCTGGAAGCCGTGCGGCCGGGAGACTACCAGCTGCAGGTTTGCCGAATATAACGCGCAGAAGCTAACAGACCACCCACTTGCTGCATCAATTTCGAAAACACTTCCCACTTTTGCGCGGTGAAACCTTCTATCTACTTCCACGAACTGGGGTTGGATTTTTCCGATCCGATTATTATGTATCTCCGCAACAAAGAGGGAACACGCACACATCGATAAATGATAAATGGACGCATGCTACGGTAGAGGCGCAACCATGTTTTTTTTTCTGAGGGAGGTTACTTGAAGAGCTTTATACCTGCAGTAGCCTGCACACTGATTTTGGAGGAAAAGTATAAGGGCTATACGTATACCCAATGAACAATCCTACTGATATGGCCTAAGTATACAGCAACAACAACAACAAAAACAACAACAACAACAACAACAAAAATTGCAACATAAGAGCGAATTTCCGACGGTTTGGGGGTTAAGTACCCCCCAAATATTTTATATGTTTATAGGTTGGGTTGGCGTCGGTTGGCAACGACGCTGTAAAACACGCCTCTCACTGCGTGAGCTCCACAACCAGGGTACCGTTTTTTTTGGGGGGTTTTTTGGCGGTCACCCATACTAGCGGTCTTGTTAGATCATTTGTGCGGGGTTGATAACCTCATCTCTGCACAAGGGGAATGGTCGTATCACGTAATGTGTATATGGTAAGGCATCCACGAGGCAGACACGTAGTGATACCCATTGCTGTCTCAAGAAGTGGCCACACCAGAAATTAAATCAATTCGTTGGAGGCTGTCGTCCATATGCAAGTCCGCCTCACAGGCGGTTCTTAGCAGGATGCAGCTCACCCTCCATGCGACTCGCTTAGTACCTCACGGCGCTTCGCGCTTGGTGCAAGCAATGTCTGCCTGGTTGGTGAAAACCCAACGTGCTCCGTCCCGGCATTGTAGGGATGCGAGGGTCTATGGTCATAACAATGGCCTACGATACACTCTTTCCAAAAGTCAGATTTCTGCACAAACTGAAAAAAAATGACATTTAAAAAAATGTATATATATATATTTATGTGTTGTACTTGGTTTTGGTATACCCCGTCCACTGTCTGGGAGTAGTAAAAAAGTTGGTTTCTTTCTCGTTTTTGTTTTTTTTCGAATATAATCCCCCTGCGCGGGGGCTACTGTTGCCATTCATTTGCACGGACTGCCTGGCAGCATCGGACCGGACCCAAAACCCGCATGCAGAGGCAGAATTTGGCGATGATTGGTCTTACCGGGAGGGGGGGGCGCCCCCCCCCTCCCCCCATGATGAGATTCGTGCTATGCACGGTACGGGTAGTAGCCAAGCTTTCTGAGGTTATTTCAGTTGAAGAACTTTACACCTCACCCAACAATTCAGTCTTTTTCAGAAAAAAATGTACGCCAAGCCCGATGTACACAAAACAGCAGTTGTTAAGGTCTTAGTCCGTTGGGCTATGCTGGTAAAAGGTGAACCAATCGCCTACCCGAACTAAGCCTTATAACACTCTCCCCCCCTCTGGACCGGCGGGATATTCAGGACAGACCGGATATACGGGTCGTCGTGTCAAAGCCAATTGGCCTATGTGAAGTCCGTTGGGCTGCTGGTAAAAAGTTAACCAATCGCCTACCCGAACTAAGCTTATAACACAGTCCCATGGTTTTCACGTATCTAAACAAGATAAATGTTGTGAGCAATGCAATGCCTTATAGGGGTGGTGCCTTACTATTTTCTGAGCTCCTCACGCAAGGAGGGGCTCACATATATCTCACACCCCGGATACACGCCTCCGAAAAGGTTTTGCTCGCGCAAACCCGGCCGGCCGGCCGGCCGGCCAACACTTGTTATGCGCTATAGTCCTAAAACTAATACACTACCTCGTAGTTAAATTATCTCATACCAACCGGTGATGGCTCTCTTTGAGGAGCTCAGCCGGCCAGAAAATACAGTACGTACGCACCACTTTTTTGCCTTACAAGGCTGACTAATTAGTATGATCCTTAACTCAATACCGTTGGGGTATCATAAGTGTTTTACTACGTACATTATTCGTGGTACACATATATACACCTATATAGGCTCCGGGATTGATCGTTTATCGGGGTTGCTATTTTAGCTTTTCTCAAAAGCAGTGTTTGACTTACTGTTAGTATAGAGCTCCTCGAGTGAGGTGAGGTGTCTCACCAAATAATAGGGACTGCTGTATGCGCGTATATATCTCTACCGTAGGTACCCGTCGGACATTGGTCTTTGAAATACATATCGGGTCCGAAACATAGTGGGTACATAAATAAATACATGTAGCTCTTCAATTGCAAGGATTGATGACATGGTTGACAGTTGCAATGATTGATACGATGGTTGACAGTTACAATGGTTGATACAATGGTTGAAATTTGCAATGACTGATACAATAGTTGACAGTTGCAATGAGCGATGCAATAATTGACAGTTACAATGGTTGATATAGTGGTTGACACATACAATGGTTGATAACACATGCAATGGTTGATATAATGGTTTAATGATTGCCAGTTGCAACTGGTAGTTGAAATGATTGGCAGTTGTAATGGTTGATAGTTGCAATAATTAATCCAATGATTTAATGATTGGCAGTTGCAATGATTGATACAATGGTCGACAGTTGCAATGATTGGTACAATGATTGACAGTTGCAATAGTTGATAAAATGGTTGACAGTTACAATGATTGGTATAATGACCGACAGTTGCAATGAATGATGTAGTGGTTGACAGCTGCAACGATTGATACAATGGTTGCCAGTTGCGATGGTTGCGATGGTTGATAAATGGTTGAATTTTGCAATATTTGATATAATGATTGTCATTTGCAATGGTTGATACAATACTTGACAGTTACAAGAGTTGACACGGTTACAATGACTGATGCAATTGTGAGGGTATTACCGCTGAGCTATAGGGGTAAAAGATCGATCGATTACCCAGCCCAGGGTAATCCTTATAACACTCTCCCCCCCTCTGAACGGCGGGATATTTGGGACGTCGGTACCGTATACGGCCGTACGTTGACCTACCCGCTTCGTTTCAATACCTGGGGAACCAGGGAGACGTGTTATTTGGGGACGCACGCGCAAGCGTTTCTGAAAAAAGAAACGTTCGAAGTGAGATTCGAACCCGTGTCCTCGACGACGTCAAATGTGAGGGTATTACCGCTGAGCTATAGGGGTAAAAGATCGATCGATTACCCAGCCCAGGGTAATCCTTATAACACTCTCCCCCCCTCTGAACGGCGGGATATTTGGGACGTCGGTACCGTATACGGCCGTACGTTGACCTACCCGCTTCGTTTCAATACCTGGGGAACCAGGGAGACGTGTTATTTGGGGACGCACGCGCAAGCGTTTCTGAAAAAAGAAACGTTCGAAGTGAGATTCGAACCCATGTCCTCGACGACGTCAAATGTGAGGGTATTACCGCTGAGCTATAGGGGTAAAAGATCGATCGATTACCCAGCGCAGGGTAATCCTTATAACACAATGGTTAGTAGATGCAATCGTTGATGCCATGGGTGACAGTTACAATAATTGGCAGTTGATATGGTTGACAGTTATAATGATAGCCAATTACAATAGTAGGCAATTATAATGGTTGATGCAATGGTTGGTAGTTGCAATGGTTGACAGTTGCGATGATTGATGCAATGGCTGATGAGCTCCCACCAATGAGAAAGGTTTTGAGTTCAAACGTGTAACCTCGCTACCGTTCGCAGCACGGCTCTCTCCCTCTCTCTCTCTCTCTCTCTCTCTCTCTCGAGATACTCGTACGAGGGGGACTACGCTTCCTGAGGTTGCGCGCGTAGTCAAGAGGTTCCACGGTCCGTAAAACGCTGGCTGCCGTTTTTCACTGCCGACGCACGCTGGGGGTGCTGCTCACCTAAGTTGTCTAAGGCCCCTCACTTGAAAAACAAACAAAACAAAAAAGCTCTGCATCGCAAGCCCACCCCCCCAAAAAAACAGTATTTTGCAACATCTAAAACACGTACTCGTACTTTTCTACGCTGATGGACACACACCCCCCCCCATGATCTACAGTGGGTCTTTTGCCAATATCATACTATTGTGAACGACCAATATCATAATATTGTGACCGAAAATGGTATCCCAACGAGATTGGGTGGGTAGTTTCTTGGTTGAGGATCCCCCGTCGGTGTCAGCAATACTTTGACCTAAACGTGCTACTGTACCCCCATCGCAGCGTATACCAGGTACGCAGTTTGCGGGTGGCTTATTATATAAAAGCCCCACTACGACTGACTCTGAGGGGCTACTCGTAATGTATATAGCTCTCCTGCACGGCTTGGTTGAAACGGGTTTTCTTCTCGCTTGTCACGTAACAAGACGTCCCTCCCGAACGCGCACAACGCACCTTTTTTTTTTTTTTACATGAGAACGCCGCTTTCACATTGTTACGAGCTTGTAAGAAAACATCTCGGTCGCCGCCGCTGCCGTCGTCCCGGCCATGGTCTGCAATCACTGCTGCTGCCACTGCTGCTGCTGCTGTCACTGCTGTCACTGTTGCTGCTACCACTGCTGTCACTGCTGCCACTGGTGGCACTGCTGCTGCTGCTGCTGCTGCTGCTGCTGCTGCCGCTGCCACCGCTGCTGCCACTGCTGCCGCTGCCGCCGCTGCCGCCACTACCGCTATTGCTGTAACTGCTTCTACTGGTACTACTGCTATCAGTGTCACCGCCGCCATTGATTATGTCACCCCTCCCTCTCTCCCTCCCTCCCCCCCTCCCTCCCTCCCTCTGCTGCTTCCGTAGAGACCAGCTCATGCAGGCGACGGTGAATTTGCGCGTCTTGGATGCCAACACCTTCAGCCGGTACTCTCTGATCGGAAGTTACCAGTTCGACCTCCTTGAGATATACGTGAACAAGGTGCAATACGCAATAATACTCGTATTGCTCGGCGGAAAGAAAAAACAAAATGTGTCGAAAAACAAAATGATCGTCGGCATCATACATTATCATTCAACAACAACGATAGCAGACTTGGTGCATTAGCTTCTTTTTTTTTGTTCCCCCTTGGTTTTCTTCTTCTTCTCTTCGGAATGTTTTACAAGTTGTCAACGTTGAAGTTTGTGCTGCACATTTTTGGGGTGGCAAATATATAACAATAATACTACCAACAAGGCTTATTAGGTGTTTTCCGGCATATTGTTAACGTTTGGAGAGAAAGGTCGAGTCGTGAGAATACATCGATATATATATATGCATGCTACTGCGTACCACCGTCCCGTTTCCTCCTCTCATGTGGTGGAACGAGTGCCGTTTCCCATGACTCTATACTTCGTAATATCAATAATAGGGGGGGCGTACTCATTTGTTGCTTGCCTCAGTCGTTTAACCATTGACTACGCGCCCCAATCGATACCAATAGGGGGGACGGGGGTGCAATACACAATAGTTTTGTTTTTGTTATTAAAGGCTAGACTAGACTAGAGTATATACTTCATACGAAGTTTTATGGAGAGAAAACTGTAAATACATTGTGAATACGTTCTACACATGATACCCATATTATTCATGTGCTATAAAAATTTTAAAAATAGTCCCTTTTGGGACCCCTTTTGAGGGATATAATGGATACTTCGTATAAGGGAGAGCGACTAAAACAACGATAACCAGGGCGTTTTCAACCGCCTGCGAGCAGGCGTGGGCGAGCGCCCAGCATCACGGGTGTATAATATCATGACACACCCGTGCCTTACGACTCCTTGCATTGCAACTCGGACACCATTTTGTATCACCCGACAATCACGCAGTGGCCGTTGCTGTACTCGTCAATTTGGATCGTCAATTTGGATCGTCATTTTTGTATCGTCAAGCTGTATCGTCAATCTGTATCGTCAATTTGTATCGTCAATTTGTATCGTCAGTTTGTATCGTCAGTTTGTATCGACAGTTTGTATCGTCAGTTTGTATCGTCCATTTGTATCGTCAATTTGTATCATCAATTTTGTATCGTCAATTTGTATCATCAATTTGTATCGTCAATTTGTATCATCAATTTGTATTGTCAATTTGTTTTCTGTCTGAGGTCCCAAGAGGGTGAAATAACACATTCTTCATGTTTTTTGTTTTCTGGAGGTCTAGGGATGTGAGTTGGGCGACTACTGTAGAGGTCGCCGAGTACAGCAGGTATTGCTATTCACTGGCTAGGCATTACGCGTTGGTAGTAAGTGACGCGTGCTACGATAGAGGTACTGTTGTAAATTTTTCTGGCTAAAACTGTTTCTGAATGATGGGCGCTCCTATTTTACCCCAAATCGTCTAAATTCGTCATTCTTGTGTTGCAAGAGTTTTTCATTTTATTACTTGGGCCACGGTATTGTTCATCGGATATGTAGCACTTTTAATTTCCCTCCAAAATCAGTGTTTGACTTATTTTTAGTATATATTACTTACTATTAGTGTAAATGACTTACTATTAGTATGTATTACTTACTATTAGTATATATAACTTACTATTAGTATAGAGCTCCTCAAGTGAGGAGCCTCAGAAAAATAAAATGGTGAGAAAAATAAAATGGTGCGCCTCTACCGTAGCATGCATCTAAAGTGTGACGTTTGTTCCTGGAGAGCTCTTGTGTCTTCGTATTTGACCGCCGGGTTTGAGGCTCAGAATGCGTTAAATTGTTCATAAATACTCTATAACAGCAAGCCAGTTAGTTAGTTGGCTGAGGTCGCCTCTATACCAGCAGGTCAGTTAGTTAGTTGTCTCAAGTCGCCATCCAACTAAAAACATCTAGCCGTGAAGTCCGGCCTATAGGCATGCCTTACCCACAACCCTACTGTCGTTTTTTTTTTACTGTTGCAACATTGCGTCGTAGGTTAAATCGTATATAGTTTGGGATCAATGAGGCCTCTCTGCTGCGGCATGAGATCACACCCATACTTGTTGACCCTTCTCTTATCTCAATGATGTCGCTCGTTTGACTCTTCTCCTTTCTGCGGGTTCCTTTCTCTTCCTTATTGTCCCCAAACTTCTACCCTAGCTGCTTATGGATTATGCTACCGTTGGTTGTCCCGTGGGAAAGTCGTGCACGAGTTTTCGAATCCCTCCGTGTTTCACCGCTTGTAGCTACCCACAATAGAGAATAGTACACTTCCTTGGTATTGATAGCTGTTTCTTCCTCAAAACCCAAAGCGATACTCCCACTTTTATACATACCCTGTGAATTGCGAACGACTCAACCGCCAGCTATTTGCTTCCTTGGTATTTTTTCATACGTCGGACACAGATGAAGTCACGATCTACAGTAGATCATCTACACCCTAAACCTGCCGTTGTGAGATGCTGTGAAGGATTTGTACGGTCCAGATCCAATACGTATAGAAAACATGTCCTACGCTCGTAGATCATGCAGGTCATATGGCTCACACCCGGCAACATGAGCTATGTACGTACCGGGTAGATCATACAGATCAGGAACACATCTGTCCTGAAATAGCGGGAGCTTGAAAGCGGGATTCGATTCTCTGTCCGGGGTGTTGTAAATGGTTTATATCCCTAAATCTAAAGGTACACACACATATCACCCCCTTGTGGGCTTGCAACCGATTCAAACATCGCCCCCCCCCCCCCCCCCCCATGTAGTTTCCTTCCTTGGTGTCTGTCTCTTCCCAAAACATGACGGGACAAACTTAAATTTCACACATTGTGTGTCGACTGCAAACGACTCAACCCCCAAGTCCACGCCCCCCTGTATCGCGCCAACTGACCGCGCACCGTTACATATACAGGGCCACGAGGTTTATCGCACATGGGTCGCGTTGCAGAACACCGAGAGTGAGCATGAGACCGGGGTTCAGGGTTTCCTAAAGCTGAGCATTACTGTGCTGGGACCCGGGGACCGTCAGAAGGTCCACGACTTGGCCGAAGAGATGCAGGTAATTGTTTGTTTTTAAGCATCACCTTTACTTTTCAGCTCTCTGATCAACCCGTGGTCAAAAGTATCTCCCCTTCCCCCCCCCACGGTGCCTCACAAGCGGTTCTTAGTAGGATGCAGCTCATTCTTCATGCGGCTCGCCTCCAACACCTCACGTTTCGCTTCGCGCTCGGTGCAAGCAATGTCTGTCTGGTTGGTGAAAACCTAATGTGCTTTGTCCCGACATTGTGGTATGCAAGCGTCTCTATGGTCATACGACTACGGCCATGCACGACATGAGTACACCCCTCCCGGTGTTCACCTTCCTTTTCACCGTGCAGAGGGTTTGGCATTGTTAGCATTGCTCGTCGATGTTCATCGAATTTTGTGAACTCGTGCTCTCGCGCTTTCCGCGTTAAGAAAAAGGCACACAATGTTTTTTTTAGATCCCGCCGCGGGAGTCTCGGAACACTAAACTTAGCGGCAGCTGCCAGAGTCTCTGGAACACTACGACTTTTGCAACCCCCTCCCCCCCCTCTCTTCCACGTATCTCATTGCGTCGGCGTTTTTTTCCCCACGTGATCTCCTTTTTCCCATTGCTCGGTTCTTTTTTTTACGTGATGACGAAAATATAATGTAATCAACAGGAGGAGTTGGCAAAGGAGGCGGAAAGCGGGGCCGGGGGCCGGGGAGGCATGGTGCTGATGGGCCCCGCCATGATCTCTCAAGAGTTGCGCTTCTTGGTGGTGTACATTTTCTCCGCGGAAGATTTGCCGAGGTTTTCGTCGGTGGGGGTTCCGTCGGTCAACGCTGTCGTGCAGGTGCAAAATCTTGGACGCGGGTACTCATGTCGTGCATGGTCGTAGTCGTATGACCATAGACCCTCGCACCCCTACACTGCCGGGACGGAGCACGTTGGGTTTTCACCAACCAGGCAGACATTGCTTGCACCAAGCGCGAAACGCCGTGAGGTATTGGGCGAGTCGCATGGAGGGTGAGCTGCATCCTGCTAAGAACCGCCTCTGAGGCGGACTTGCATATGGACGACAGCTTCAATGAGTTAATTTAATTTCTGGTGTGGCCACTTCCGGAGACAGCAATGGGTTTTACTATGTAACTGCCTCGCGGACGCCTTACCATATTAACACTACGTGATACGACCATTCCCCTTGTGCGGAACAAAGGTTCTCCACCCCGCACAAATGATCTACTCGACCGCCAGCTTTGGTGACCGCCAAAAAAAAATAACAAAAAAAAACGGCACCCTGGTTGTCTAGCTCACGCAGCGAGTGGCGTGTTTTACAGCGTCGTTGCCAACCGACGCCAACCCAACCTATAAATATATCATATATTTATATGGCGGGTCGGGGGGGGTATCAGGGGTCTTCACGGGTCATGACCCGACCCGCGGGTCGGGTTCAAGAGGTCGTCAAACGCTCACTGATCGGATCGGGTCAGGTCGGACCGAGTCGGGTCAGGGTGTGTTTAGCCAGCACATATGATATGTTGCACGACAAAAAAAAAAAATGAAAGGACACCACCCTCCTCTCCCCCCCCCCCATGTCCGAATGACAAACAACCAGCGGAGTGAGATTCTGGAAATATGAAAACAAGTAGTTGGTACCATTTTTATCAGTTTTTACTTGGGCTTTTTTATGCCCCCCCTATCTAGGTCTTGGAGTGGGAGCGTCGTGCGTACCGGTATTTTGTTTTCGGGTACAAACGGTTTTGCTAGCAAAAAAGCTGTTCACCTTTTACTGTTCCTTTTTGTACGCATGCGATATGTATGCCGATACCACCCCAGCTTTCATTTTACCGAGCATGGCAGTTAACACACGAAGCTGCCCATAAATATTTTCCGGCATTACTATCTGTTGGTTTATATAGCACTACCGACTGGCTTACTCAGTCGCGCAAATCAGTTGGCCCGAGGGTAGTGCTACGATATATCCAACCTGCAGAGCAACCGGTCGCCCCGGTGGTCTAACTGGTAGCCACGAAGCCTGTGGGGCCGGATGTCGAGGGTTCGATTCTCCCCATGGAGGTTTTTATTCTCAAATGACACCGACTGTCGAGAGCGCATATTATAGCGTGGGTAAGCAAAATTCAAAGAAAGTTGACGAGGGAAGAAAGTGCTGAACTCTTCTCGCGATAAAAACCAAGGCAAGAACCGTAGTGGGGGAGGAGGGAGAGGAGCCTACTTTGTGACCCCGGATCTGAGTCACGACTAGGGAGGGAGAAAGAGCGAAGATAATGAATGGGATGGAAAAAAAAAAAAAAAGAGCACGAGGTGGGATAAGCCCCCCGCCCTTCCTAACCTCTCGCCAATGCCGCCGCCGCCGCTTGCCCCGTGAAAAAAAAACAAATAAAAATGCGTTGTATATGATTCAGGTGGATTTTGCCGGCAACCCTCCCCTTCGTACATCCGCGGTGAAAGTCAAGGGCCGCGACGGGCTGTCTCCTTGGTTCGCTCAGGTAAGGGTTCCACGAAACACAGGAGGAAACGGGTGCACACCACACACCGCCGTTCTCTCAGTGTAAAACCTTGAAATTGACAGAGCTCTTCACGGGTCATGACACCCGAACCGTGGGTTGGATTAGGGAGTTTTTGAACTATTTCGGGTCGAGTCGGGTCGGGTAAAAGTTTGAGAACCTCCTGATATTGTTTCCATTGTGTTTTGGACTTGATTTCGATTCTTAAAGCCATATTTGTTCGATTCTTTTTTTTCAATTTTTGTTTCGATCTTAAAATCCATACCTGGTATGTCCTCTTTATTTACGAAATCGAGTTTTGCTCGCTTTGTCTCCCAGGAGCTGTGGCTCCCGGTGATGGTGCCTGCCCATTCCACGACGATAGACGTGTCGGTCTGGCACAAGGAAATCACTGGGCGAGAGGTCGTGGCGCACGCCTTCTTCGACTTCAACTCCGTCACGGAAATGTCTGGAACACCGAACGGAGAAAAAAAGTACGTTATCGGCGATGCTAGTTATTAACCCTCGCTTTTTTTAAGAATCTCTCCCCTTGAATGTCATACCAATCGACTCTCTGTCTTGTGTATATATATGTACCAAGTATGTGTACTACGGAAAGTGGTTGTCAGCACTCGTAGTAGTATTTTTTGCCGTGTTTTCATGTTGGTATTTGTCGAACAAGTATTGATACCAGCAGGTGGTTGTACGAGTACCATACGACGATCTCGGGGGCGAAAATACGACACGAGAGCAAGCCAAGCACTGTACGTAGCACCACAAACGTACGAGGACGTGTCGCCTCTCGAATAAGCGTGGTTCCACTCCAAACGACCCGGTACAGCGCCTATGATAGGGGACGTACATGCAAAGGTTGGGTGTAGTTTTACCAACCCCACCCGGACTCCGTCTCGAAAGGGATGCGTGGTCAATGGTCAAATGACTAAGGCAAGCAACAAATGAGTACGCCCCCCCCCCCCCCCAGCCGGACTCTTGACACGTACGAACATTACCCCCCGCCCCCCGCCATCCACCCACCGATAGAATCTCGCCCGAAGCCAAAATATTTACTGGCGCAACGATCTCCACGGCCAATTATAAATATCCCCACAGGTGGCCACGACTCGGAAAACGCGCCAAGAAGCAATACCTAGGGCCGCCCCCCACCTGGGTAAACCTCTACGGGGCGCCGGCAGGCAAGGGGAAAGGCCGGGAGGCGGAGATGATGAACCGTTACCCCAGCCGCGGCACCGCGTATCGGGGGAGGGTGCTGGTGGCAATGAGGGTGGAGGCTCGGCCGCCTTCTGAGCTGAAGAACCGTGGAAAGCGAAGGTGATGGCAAACACATTATTGAAACAAAAGTGTTTCACACACAAACACCCCGGGTAGACGAAGGAGGGGGTATACTAAAACCAAGTTTTTTTTAAATTATTATTTGACGAAAATAAATGCCTTTGTTTTTTGGTACACAAACATTACATCCCACTGTTTTGTCTTTCTGATATTTTGGGAGTGTGGTGTATGTTGTCGTTTTTTGTTTTTTGTTTTGCCGTGTACTCACTGGTGACACAAACGCCTTTTGTTTATTATTTTGTCTTGTGCTTCCTTCCCCTCTTTCTCGTCTGTTTTCACCAGTGCGATCGAATCCAAGATCCCTCCGGAGATATTCCCAGAGACGGCCAAATACACCCTGCGAGCCCTGGTTCTTCAGGGGTCCGACATTCCCATATTTATGTTCCCGAACGCCCAGGTGAAAAATTGGGGGCAATAAGTTTTGCCTCAACATCAGTGTTGTTCAAAACAAAAATAATTCAGCATAGGAGAGGATTATAAGAGAAAAGGAACCTCCCGAGAATATTCCGTGAAAATTTCCGAGAATAATCCGTGGAACCTTCTGAGAATAATCCGCGGTTTGTTCGTGAAAGATAATTAGGCGTGTTGGTTCTATTATGTGTGCTTGTTTGATACATGAACATATTTATGGTAGCCATCGTTTGGTTTATCGCACAGGTGGAACTCCCAAGTAGGTTCAGCAGCACGGAATGGCGCCGGTAGACCAGTAGAACACGCGAAAACAGACGATGCTGCCCCAGCTGCCCAGGCGTTTCTGGGTCAGACATATCGTGATTCCCTCTTCGTGGTTCCATCTTCGTGATCTCATATTCGTGATTTCTCAAGAATTTACAGCACCAAGCTTTTTGTTTGTTTGTTTGTTTGTTTCTCTCGGTTTTCTTCTTTCGGGGAGTAGAATGTTTCTGAGTGATCAACGTTGAAGGTCGTGCTGCACATTGCCGGATGGAAAACGCAACACTAAAAACAATAAACCAGTTCAAAAACAAAAACAAAAAATGAAGAGAAACGCGTGCGCCACCAAGCGAGGAAAAAAATACGCGCCCCATCACAAACCAAAGGCTAGCCCCCGCGCCAACCCTCAAGCTGTCATCTACATGCAAGTCCGCCTCACAGGCGGTTCTTGGTAGGATGCATCTCACCCTTCATGCGACTCGTCCAACACCTCAAGGCGCTTCGCGCTTGGTGCTATTAATAGCAGTGTCTGCCTGGTCGGTGAAAACCCGACATGCTCGGTCCCGGCATTGTAGGGATGCGAGGGTCTATGGTCGTACGACTACGGCCATGCATGAATATGAAGTACCCTCCCCCCCACCCCCCGTCGATGACGACACAGGGGGCGTCGAAGATGAGAGTGGTGGTGACTCTGGGTCACACGACGCTCGAGTTCAGGGCAAGAAGCAATCGCAAGGGCATTGTCGAGTGGAACCAAGGGGACGAGGTGGGGACACATAATAATAGATGATTTTTGGTAATAAAAAAAAGTGATAATAGTGGACTCGATGCTATACTAGGGGTGACGCTTTTTTTGGGCCAATAAGAGCCGTGCATGTCCTTACAAGGATGGTTAGTGCCTTGTTATTTTCTGAAGCTCCTCGCACGCACGCACGCACGAGGGAGAAGCTCAGCATCTCACCCCGAAAACATGTCTTCGAAGAAGTAGTGTGTTTTCGCGCAACGCTCGAACAACGTTTCTTTTTTTTTGTGCGCTACTGGCTGTAGTCCTAAATCAAAACATATTTAGTAAAACTGTGAATAGTATACTCGTGCTAACCGGTAGTTTTCTTCCTTGATCGAGGAGCTCAACCGGTCATAATTTGTTTTTGGCCTCATAGCGCAACAATTAAGTGCAATCACCACCTGCCGTGAGAGGGATGAGTCCGAAATAATTTTATGATTTTGACGGGGGCGGGGCTCTCTCTTGAATCGAGGAATCTTCTCTACGTACCCAAAATGTCGTCAGAATGACTTTCGTAAATTTGCTAGTACTGGTACCAGGTATATTTACTCGTGGCGTGCGATGCCTAGCCCTCCAATCGTCGAAGAAGAAGGGAAATATTAGAAACGGCCTATAGCAGCGGTGCAGCGCAATTTACTCATATGAATGTATGTATTGATCTCGGAGGCGAGGTTAGCGCGCTTTATTGCACCAATTAGTGCTCGCACGGTAGCGCGAGGGTTGGCACTGTTTTTTAGCCCAAAACAACTTATATCACTGACTGAGTGGCTCCTCCTCCACCGAGAAACTGCCCGATACCTCTGGAATCCGGCGTGTATTTTCGACGTATTCCTTAATCCTTGGGATTGTGCATCGATGTGGAGTTTTTCAACATTTTGGTTTTCTCTACTTCGTTTTTCTTGGGTGAGCTAAACAAAAAAAAGTCCTTCAAGTAAGGAGCCACATGAAAATCAGAGGCTACCCCTATAACCGTACGAGTACACGTTCAGAGCAACTTATTGCTCGATTGGCACAAACCGCCTAACGGCAACTTCGCATCACGACAGACGATAATTAGCATCTACGACAGATACGTGTAGCAGTCGACCTCCTCGTCGAAATCAGCCCCGCGCGGGCGCCGCACGGCCACCTTTTCATCTGACGCACACTCGTATTTTCGACGGCGCGCGAAAAACGGGCGGCCTATCATACGAGAAACGGTGTTAGAAACTTGAAAAACATAACCGTTTTGCACCAGTGCGTGCTCGGCCATACCGCAACTACCCCCCAGCATTTTCACGTTACGATAGCGCGGGCGGTACGTAGACCCTCCCCTCCCCCCTGAAAACAATCCTCGAGGACGACCGTCTTTCATCTCGTTTCCGATTTGCCGCGCACTCGTATTTTGGACGGCGCACGGTGAACGAACTGCCTATATACCGAGTTCGTACGTAGCGGTCTTGGAAACATTGGAGAACGTAAACACTGAGAGAGGGGCCCCTGACCCTATTCTCTATTGTCGACTCGCTTCCTTGTGGTTTTCAGGTGCACATGCTCGAGCTCCCGGCAGATCCAGCCCAAATTCCTGACATCATCGTCTATCTTGTGAGTAAAAAGGACAAGAGGATGAATAATTAACCGATGTATTATTTACTTCAAGCGTCCCACTGCCCTACCCCATTGCAGGAAGCTTTTCTTAGTATTACGGGGTGGGCTAATGATGTAAACACTAGTAAATAGGACCTACGGTACACACAAAGACCTACATACTTCCGTATTTTTACGAACACCATATTTGGTCCTATTTACTATGGCCCTCCGTAATAGTAGCAGTTATTCCCCTCTACGTACATATGTACGAACACCAAGTTGAATCAAGCCGAGGGTGTTTTTCGTGCCCCGGCAAGTGCTTTGGGTCACACACACACATATTTACTAAAACAGGAGAAGATCGTGGCTGAGTTTCCTACTCGTGCACGAGGCTGTGAGGCGTGACGATTCAGCAACGAGCGGTTGGACACTGGATAGAGGCGGGGCTACATACAGTAGAAAGCTGCCAGACAATGGACGTTCCTCCCTTTCTAAGCGCGTTCAAGGCCCGCGCAGGAGAGGCGATGGCGCGAACGAAGTTTAATTTATAGTCAACGGCGAACTACGCAGAGGCGATGTGTTCCCTTGTTCCCGCGTCTCCTATCCCCCTCTCCCCCTCTCCCCTCCCCTTCTCCCCTTACCCCCTCCGCCTCCAATCACCCCCGGTATGCACAAATCTCGAGGAAGGATTGACGGCTGAGGTGTGAACAGAACAAACGAGTCAAGCCCTGAACGCAGGGACGTATATATTATATGATAGGACATGGTTTCTACGGAAGTAGCACCTAAAGCGTGTGAGTGTGCATGGACCCACCCGCTCTGTCCGATAGAGATGTCTCGCTCCTCTCTTAGCTTTTTTGGGCGTGTTTTGGGCGTGAACAGGTGCGGGATATGCCCGAGTCTAGAGTGAGCTACGCCCGGATTCCTGCGGTCGACGTGCTGGCCCAGCGGTTCCACGGTGACCCTTACTGGTGAGGAGAGGTCGCGAGCGTGTGCACGTTTTCGCCTCTTGAGACATTGAAACCCTCGGGTATGCGAATTAATAGCACTGCATAATAACGGTAATGCAAACTACTGAAACAGATGAAGAACGGACTCAAATATATTGCTGTTGTATTGTCAGAACCGGTGCAAGAAAATGATCTCAAAACCCCCTTGTCCCTGTTCTACCTAAGAGGCAGTATTTCGACAAGGAGCCGGGCCTTGCTCTTTTCAGTCATAAGAAGTACGTACTGGTATGACATTTCAACCCGAAAAACAGAGGGGACGGAGTGGAAGATGGAAAGACACCCCCCACCCAGTCCAACAGCAGACCCTGTTGCTGGCGATGGGTGTACATCGCGTGATATTCCACACTTAAACCCTATGTAAAAATAATTTAAAGAACCAATCGACATCCTAGCTAGCAAGGTCGAGAGATAGTCACGGATACCGCAGTCGAGAGAGATCAGGCTGTTTTCCCGTCGAAACCTTGCCTGAAGGCGCGACGACTCGTGGCGTGCACGATCACACGGCCGCTTTGTTTATTTTTGAGAGTGCCCTGGGCCGTGTCCGAGTATTCTATGTCTCGCCCCCCCCCCACCCCCGCTTACCCCACGGCGCTTCGCGCCTGGTGCAAGCAATGTCTGCCTGGTTGGTGAAAACCCAACGTGCTCCGTCCCGGTATTGTAGGGATGCGAGGGTCTATGGTCATACAACTACGGCCGTGCACGACATGAGTACCCCCCCCCCCCCTCCCTACCCGTTAGCATAGGCTCCAACATCGCCCTGTACCCCAATGCGAGACAGGCAAGAACTAGTCGCGGACAGGACGCGGAGCGGGCTGTGGGCGATGGGGTCAGACAACTTCCCTGGGTCGCTGCTGATTCGCCTTGGGCTCGGGCGGGACGCCGTGGCGCGCCACAACCCCTGGGAAGAGATGGTCAAGCTGTCGCAGGTGTTGGAACGTGACCTCCTCTTCTTTTTTTCTGTTATCCTTTCATTAGTTTCGCCCTTCTTTTCTCTCTCCCTCTTATATACGTAGTCGTAACTCAGATCCTAGGTCACATATAGCAGGCTCTTCTGCCCCCTGCCTCCCTCAGTCCCTCCCTCCCACTACGGTTCGTTCGTGCCTTGTATTTTTCTACGGCAAGAATAATTCAGCCCTTTCTTCCCTACGTACCGGTAGTCGATTCGCGTCGCATTGTGCCTGCGGGCCCATATGCATATACACACCCAGCTTAGTAGCGCATGGACCATGTACATACGCGGTTAGTTATTGCGCGCAGTGGACTAGCCCAGCGCTACGGTAGCGCGAGGGGGTGGGGTAATGCTTGAGCTAGATCTAAGAGTTCAGGAATATTATCTTCTCCGTAGGATCTAGACCATGAAGAATGGGAATGGAGAAGATTATTAGAGATCGGGAACGGTTCCAAGAATAATCTGCTGTTTGTTGTTCTAGAGAAAATTAGGCTTTTGGTTCATATTCGTGGCCAAAAGAACAGCAACGAGGCACTGTTTGGTTGATCGTGTGAGTTGGAATACCGAGTGGGTACAGCACGGAACAGTGCTGGCAGACTGGTAGAACACGCGAACAGACAGGGCTGCTGCTTTTGTAGCTGGCCAGCGGTCGCTGGGCTAGGTATTTCGTGATTTCTCATGGAATTACAGTTCCAAGCTCGGAAAGGAATGCGTGAGACGGGTCGAGTCGTACCACACGGTGCAAGCAGCGTACGCGCAAACGTCAACATCACGCATCTCAAAGACCGGTATGTTCTCATGTAGTTTGTTAATCTCTGACGCCCAAGGGCCGAGGGCGTACGTGTTTTAGGATGGCTTGAGCGACTTTCGAGGTGAGTTCGTTATCATCCTTTCACTTTACGAGGATTACGTTTCTGTCCGGCGTTTGTGTCCTTTGTAGCTTCGCTGTATAATATCTCCCCCACTCTCACCCCCTCCCCTCCCTGCCCCCCTCCCCTTCCCGCCTCCCTTACCCCATCCCGGTTAATGCGTGTGTATGGTATGCATATTGTCCCAAAATAAAAGGGGGACAATGAAGCTGGTGCTAGTGCTTCCTCGCTGCAGACCGATGGCGGCCCAAGCGCCTCCAAGCCATCCGTCAACTATATCGATAGGGATGAAGAACATGCTGGAAGCGATGGGCACGATGGGACGGACACAGCAGCAGCGGCCGCGGCGGCGGCGGCAGTCGCGACACAAGGGCTGATGGGCAAGAAGAAGCCTTACTGTCTGAGGGCACACGTGTTTCAGTGCAAGGGGCTGCCCAGCTCGGAGGCTAGTGGGCTCCTCGACCCCTACATCAAGGTGTGGTTTAAGCAGCGTTGGCGTTTTTGGCGTCAGCGTTTTTGGCGTTAGAGTTTTTAGCGTTAGCGGTTCTAGCGTTAGCGTTTTTAGAGTGAACGTTAGCGTTAGCGTTTGTAGCGTTAGCGGTTTAAGCTTTAGCGTTTTTAGCGTTAGCGTTTTTAGCGTTAGCGTTTTTAGCGTTAGTGTTTTTAGCGTTAGCGCTTTTAGCGTTAGCGTTTTTAGCGTTAGCGTTTTTAGCGTTAGTATTTTTAGTGTTAGCATTTTTAGCGTTAGCGTTTCAGCGTTAGCGTTTTTAGAGTGAGCGTTAGCGTTAGCGTTTGTAGCGTTAGTGGTTTAAGCTTTAGCGTTTTAAGCGTTAGCGTTTCTAGCGTTAGCGTTAACGTTAGCGCTTTTAGCGTTAGCGTTAGCGTTAGCGTTACCGTTAGCGTTACCGTTAGCGTTAGCGTTTTCAGCGTTAGCGTTTCTAGCGTTAGAATTTTTAGCGTTAATGGTGTTTTGTTTTAGCATGAACAGTTTGAGCGAGAGACGAGCAATGAACCCCCTATTGTCGTAGGGTCTCAAGTGAAGTGGTAGCTTTTTTACCCTCTACCGGGGGCTACAGTTTTCTGCCTTAGATACAGGAAAGGAGAGAGCACTCCCTCCCTCCGCGTGTCAACGTTAGGAGATGAGAGAGGGCGGGCCATCAACGCGTGCCTCGGCTCTCGGTCTCGGATTCTTAGGAAGAGTACCAACCGCAGTACGTCGGTGAGGTTCTCCGATGTAGGATAAGCCCTTCTGGTGTGTCTCCTATGGCACGTTTATGTGTGACGACCGTTCGACAGGCCTTTTCTCAAAGCCTGTCCTCCACACAGGACCGTCCATACAACAAGTATTTATCCCTTCCATAAAAACGAAGGTTCGCTTCATGGGTCGCAAGTACAAAACGACGCACGAGGGCGGGACGGCAGACCCCTGCTTCTACCAGACGATCGAGTTCCACGACATGCTTCCGGAGGACTTGAAGTTGGCTCCGGAAGTTAGGGTCGAGGTGAGGAAGGCTTTCATTTTCCCAAAATAAAGCCACTCGCGGGTTGATACCGGCATCGGCGGCGGCGGTGAACGTTCGTCCTGTGTCGTATGGGTCCCACCCGGTATCATGATGAGCTACTTAGATCGTATATACAAGGTGGCGAATAAATCTGCCTTGAAAGGTCTGCTGCTTATAGAAAAATGAAGTGGGAGTGATCTAATATGATCTGTCTGTACCAGGTGTGGACGGTTTCTATATTGATATTTGAATACAAATACGGTCCTTAGATTTTCCGAGCAGAGTGGTATGCCTCGCCTATGGTATTGTACAATCAATGCAGTCGTACGTAGAGCCGCTTCAAGTAGAGCTAGGTATAAAAGTAGACGTCGCAATCAAGGAAAGATAGACGGAGCGCGTGTCCAGCTTTACAGGGAATGCGGGCGAAGAGCTGCGGTCGATGTTCCAACCAACCAAGAGCTGTACAGGTAAATACCTGTTGCATACGGTACGTAATGGTCATGGGTATCGATATCGGAATCGAGGTCGATACGATACCGATAAACTAAAAAAGATGGGAGTCGATACGATGTCGATATTTGATAGATCGAAGCTTTCGTTCAGTAATCTTGGAACCAAAAAGGCGGGGATGCCAAAATACTTTCGATACGTACGATATATCGATATTTCGATGTATCGAAACTTTCGATACGATATCTAACACTACACTGTATACTGGTATATATATATATCGTACTGTACGTTAAGCAAACAAATGTGGTGAGGCCTGATCAAAATGCGGTGCAACCTCTGTGCCGATGAGCTTCAAAATAAACGTAGGTAGTCTTACGAATAGTAGCAATAATACAAATAGTATAAAGCTCAAGTAAGGAGAGCGTAAGAAAATCGTGTGTAGGTGCTATATACCCCTGCCGTGGCACGCGTCAAAGACTCCACACGTCGGACAAACCGTCTACAGAAAGATCATCTATAGATCATCTACAAATCATCTACAGATACTGACTTGCCGTTACGATATTGTATGTTGCGCAGGATCCGTATACTGCTGTAGTACAGATCCCAATCCAGGGAATATGTCCTATAACGGGGAACCATAGTACATAGGACCTACGGGATACACGAAAACCTACCATACACGTTTCATTAGTTTTACTAACAACATTTGATCCTATTTACTACGGTCTCTCGCTATGTTGTACTGGTAGATAACATGCACCAGTAGGTTACACGGCTCCCACTCGACAACATGAGCTACAGCAGTAGATCACACAGATCAGGAACACCGGTATACCTTCCCTGGACGACCTACGTAGATCCCCAAGTGATAAAATCGATGATCTGGCCGTGGTGCGAAAGACTCAAAGGGCGGAACGTTTCTGTCGAGATGGTTGCTGGGTTCCTCTCTCTCTCCCTGCCGCCCACTCACCATCAACGTGTTCCTTGCCTTTTTGATTGATTGATGAATTGTCCCGCGCTTGTGTATGCGTGTATGTGCGTGTCCATGCGTTTCGTCGAGAAGGTTTGGGACAAGGACCTTCTTGGAAGCAACACGCACGTCGCGGGCTGCCGGTTCCCGATGTCGGCGGCTACCCTGTCCGTCGGGAGCAGTAGCCGCGTGCCCACCCCGCGTTGGTACCAGGTACGATAGGCGTTAGGAATGGGGGGGGGGGGGGGGGGGGGGGGG
>MEHQ01003572.1:105416-142430 GCA_008828725.1 Saccharina japonica
GGGGGGGGGGGGGGGGGGGGGGGGGGGGGGGGGGGGGGGGGCTACTCGTTTTTTGCTTGCCTTCCGAGTAGTCATTTGACCATTGGCCATGCATCGCTTTCGGGACGGAGCACCGTTCCTACTCCTAATAGAGACACGTCCGACATTTGGGCGCTCTTTACGTTGTTTCCATATATTACAGAGACATTTTTGCTAACCCTATCCCCTTCCTGTTTCGCCCCCTTTGGCCACCATCTATCTCCTAAGATAGCGATCGTTTTCTCGCTACTATATATCTAGTGTACCAAAGTTCTGCTCTCAATACTGTATTACTCGTCGTACTTGAGCATCCTAGTACTTTTTTAGCTGCTGTCATTTGTACTGTTTCCAGCTGTTTTACGAGTTTCGCGTTCCCTTCCCATACTTCTCCTGCATATTCTAGCTTTGGTACAATCACATTCATCAGTATACATCTCTTAATTCTAGTGTCAAGGTGCGAGTCTGTTAGCATTGCTTCCATCTTGCCTACGTGTGCTTTACCCTTGCCTATTATTTTATTTATATGTGCATTCCAAGAGCAATCTTTTGAGATCTCTACGCCAAGGTACGTATACTGGTCTACGATCGGTAATTCATCTTCTTCCCACTTCCACTTACAAGTTACCGGGCTCTCCTTATCTTCGTTACATACAACTACGGCGCACTTTTTTACGTTCGCCGTCACTCTCCACTTCCTGGTGTCGGAGGGGGGGGATTCTTTACGTAGGTTTCGCTTACAATGTGGTCATATGACACATGCCGACGCCTTTTCTTTTCAAAGAGTTATTGCCCGCAGTACGGTATTTACAGCAGTATACTTCCCCCACAACAGCGCGCGGCCGGCTGGCCGTAAAAAGGCGGAACAATTCGGGTACTTTGCTTGCATTTTTGACTGTAGTACCAGTAATCTTGGAACCAAAAATACGGGGACGCAAGAATTGTGTTCCCGGAGTTGGAGAAAGCCTCACGGTTGTAAACACTCAGAGAGAGAGCGGGGCGTTAATAATTGGCGAATCAACGCGGATGTAGTGTAGTAACCCTGGGTGAGAGTCTCCGCCTGATCGCAGCAGGAGACCTCATTGATTCCAACCTATTCAAGAATGATAGGTGACAGTATTATTTTACGCTGTCACCTATCATTCAATGTCGAAGTATTGGATTGGATAAGGCCTCCTGCCCCGAAACCCAGGAAGGGTCTCGCCCGGGATAAGCCGCCGCGTTGAGTGTGCGTTCGGCGTGGTGACCAAACCGTCTTATTCCCGACAGCAGCAGCAGCTATATTTGGAAGGGAAAAAAAACGCCAAACATACTTGGAAAAAATGCCAAACAAGCGCCCGTTCGGGGTGCGTTCCATACACAGAAAATGTTAATAAGGTTATGTGGCCAATACTGCTGTACGTAAATGACACCAACAACGCCTGTGACATGATATATATATCATATCATATATATGATATATATTAAAAAAAAATAAAAAAAAACAACAGCTGTGAGCTCGAGGATTTCGTCGAAGCTCATCTTTGCTAGCTGAGTGTAATACTTCGATCGCGCGTTTTAACGGATTTATATGTCCTCATGTAGGATGTACATCCCGTATGAGGGGGACACAATCTGAAGCTGTAGAATTCAGGAAGTGTGTGTCTATTTGTGGGGGGAGAAATAATCAAAATTAAATTAAAATTATAATTACAATTAAACAGTCTAAAATAAACGTACCAGGTATACTATATATATATCATATATATGTAACAACTTCCTCAAACGCCTTGTGCGGCGATAACGACGCCAATGACAGGCCTTGGGAGCTATCGACACGCAGGAGGAAGAGAAGTGGACGCTCGACGAGCTCAACATCGACTTCCCCAAGGAGTGGGCCAGCAGCGAGTTCTTGGAGGGGCGTAACTGGTGGGGGTTTTGTGCACAGCATGCATTCCCGAAATGGATTAAGTATATACAAAGCACCACACCTTACGTTACACGGCACCGCACTGCACCCCACCCCATGTTTTTATTGACTTAGCAGAACATACCTGAGGTCGGTAATCCCGCTCTGGTCGTTTTTAATCAACTGCTTTCGATGCGTCCCGAGTGCGTGCAAAAGCGTAGCGACGATAATGTATGTAGCCGGTTTTTAGCTGGTTTCACGTCACTTTTGCGGAGCAATTTACGTTTTTTGTCGCGATAGTACAAAGAAAGGCGGCTTCTACGTATGGGTGAGTCGGCCCCCGTGTATCTGAGCAGACGCAGCGCTGACGAGAGCCGAGAACCTCGCTACTATATACGTACTCCAAAACGTTCTTTTCCAGGATCATAAGCGGTGTAAATCCATAACCCATAACACACGAAGGCGGCGTTTGTTGGCGATCGGTCACCGACGTGTTCCTTTCGGACTTCGACTTCCGCTCTATTCCAACGTTATCTTTTGGACCTGCTGCGGAGCCCACTCCTCTGCCTGCGCTCAGTCCGTCCTCGATGCCGATATATGCACCGAGTTTTCTTGGAAATTCCGAACTCTTTGGAATTCAGAATTATGTGGAAAATCCGAAGTATTTGTAATTCCGATTTATCTGTAATTCCGAATTATTGTATTTCCGAATTATTTGAACTTTCCGAATTACTGTTGTAACATTGCGTCGTAGGTTAAATCGTATATAGTTTGGGATCAATGATGCCTCCTGCTGCGATCAGCCGGAGACGCTCACCCAGGGTTACTACTCCCGCGTTGATTGTCTAGCAATCAACGCGGCACCTCGTCGCAGAGAGTAGGTTTCTGAAAAGGGGATCTGCCCTGCGGGCTTCGCCTCTTTCCTGTGTCAGATTACTTGCAATTCGGAAATCTTGTAATATTTCCGATGTATTTTCAATTATGATTTATGCTGTTTTTGTTTTTGTTTTCCCGAATTAGGTGGCTCAAGCGCGAGGGAGGCGGGAACGAAATCGAGAGCTTCTTGAAGAAGGCTCCGTTTGAGAACTACCCCCTCTTCCTAGGGGCCATGAAACTGAAGAGCGGCATCAGGATGTTTCGACAGATGCAAAGGAGAAAGGTCAGGAGCGAAGCCATCAACGAGCATGAAGACACACGCTTTTTCCTTCACATTTATTATCCTCACCCCTTCTTTTTATCTCTCCCTCCTATTCATAGTCGTAACTTAGAGCCGGGGTCACACAGCAGGCTCTCCTCCCTCCACCCCACTTGCGGTTCGTGCCTTGCATTTATCATCGAGAGAAGACTTCACATTCAGCCCTTTATTCCCTCGTCGACTCACGTCGAATGTACTGCTGGTACCTTCACCTCTTTGCGGGCTTCAGAGGGGGGAAACACGTCGAAACAATACATGGTATGACAGTTACAGATCAGCCACGCGAAGCGAAACAACTCGGGGTTGACTGGTGGGGGGGGGGGGTACCAGATTATAGCACTTGCAGCACTGCATGGAGTTGTACAGCATGCTAGTATCATACATGCCACAAAACGTTACTTGCGCCTGCAGAACGTGACGGCTCACCCAACGACAGTTGGCGAAACCGCGTGTTTTTCTCTTTTTTGTTATTGTTTTTGGTCATGTCACCTGGGTCCTAACATGGTTATACTAACATTTAGTAAGTCGTTGATACAATAATGCTTCACTTTGGGGTTTCATACTATTAATAGTAGCCGCCGTCATGTTACAGTAATAAGAGGGGAGAGGGGGATGGGGGGTTACAATGAGAAAAGGGGAGGGGTACTTATTGTCACGCATGGCCGTAGTTGCATGCTTGGCCATACACCCTCGCACCCCTACAAGGCCGGGACGGAGCGGGGGGGGGGGGGCACCAAATGAGCCAAGAAACACATTATAAGTACCTGGTAGTCGTTGATACGATCACGGTTCACTTTGGGGTTTCACCCCAAGTAGCCGCCGTCTTGTTTCAGTGAGAAGCGGCGGTATGGGGGGCGGGGGGGAGGGGAGGGGGCGAAGCCACCAATGAGCCAAGAAACGCATTGTTCAATACTACAGTCGTTGTCCATTGTTGTCGTCAGTTTTGTTGTTTTTTTATCCTCCCTTGGATGGGGGATAAACACACACACACTTTCCACTTTCCGCACTGTCAATTTATTAAATAAGCGTGATGACACCTTTTGTGTAAGATGGGGCGACACCACCGACTGAAAAAAGGAGGATGACGACCATACATACACACTAAGCGGAGTCGAACGGCGTGCTTGAGGCAGGCTTCGCTCCCGAAAAAAAAAACAAGATGACAACAAGCGCGTGGTGTACGTACGTATAAGTTTTCTGTTAATATGCGCCACACCTCCTCGCGAAATATGGGTTTATTCTGCGCCATTCCTCCCCCTGCTCCTTTTTTTCTTCTTGTTTTCGCGCGACAACGCGGCAACAACAACAACAACAACAACAACAACAACACCAACAACTACTACTACAGGTCGGCCTGCTGAAGGGACTCGTCATCGTGTCCGAAAACCCGCCCGACCCGAAGGTCAGCGAGTTTATCGACATGAGCCTCCTGCGCGCGCCGCGGAGCTACCAGTGTCGCGTTTACGTGGTGAAAGGGATGCACCTGCAGCCGAAGGACGTGAACGGGCTGGCCGACCCTTACCTCCACTTTAAGGTTGGACAATGTTTCAGACTACAAGTACGTTCGTAGGTATATCCCTTGCACTTACTGGAAATACAACCCTTATAAATTACAAGTAGTTTGTGCCCCAAAACGGGGGAAATATACCTTTAATCGTTCTCCCACGACAACAAAAATAATATCATACGTACTTCATGCATAGAATCGAAGTAGTTTGTGCCCCCAAAAACACGCGGAACTTTTAAGCGTTTTTCACTACGGCAAAACAAAAAGCCCCGCACTTGTTCCGAGTCGTTTGTCCACCCAAAAACAGCGGATTCCTACGTATTGCAAAAACAAAACACATACGTACGTATTACAGTAAATCCAAGTATAATGGTTTTGTCCCCCCAAAAATTATGGAATACTACTGCAAAAACTTATCCATACTAATCCCAAGTGGTTTTTCGTCCCAAAAACGGCGGATTACTACGTATGTAGTGCAAAAAAACAATCCCACGCTGAATCCAAGTAAGTGATTTGTCTCGCAATAATGTGGTTGCGTGCCGACTTAAGCCGACTTACTGACTTAGTCTTTACTGAACAAAAAATAAGATTATCAGATTATTAGAGATCGGGAACCGTTTCGAGAACAATCTGTTGTTTGTTGTTCGGTTGATATTCGTATGTTTGTTGGCTGGACCGTTAACGTTGATGACAGCAACTTATATAGCATTGTTTCGTTGGTCACGCGAGTGGGAACACCTAGTGGGATGCAGCACGGAACAGTGCTAGGAGACTGGTATGAAGTATAAAACACGCGAGCAGACAGCGCCGCTGCCTGTATAGCTGGCCCCAAACAAAAACACCGCCCGAGACCCACAAAACACACTCGCCAGCCGGATACAACGACATAATAACTCCGAAAATAGAAAAACATCCGCACGTAACGAAACTGTATAACTAACCAACCCCCCTACCCAACTACTGTAGAGCCATGCCCTTACAGGGGTGGTGGCTTATTATTTTTTAGGCTCCTCGCGCGAGGAGCTCATCATCCGAAACACAACTTTCGCAGAAGCTTGTTCGAGCAGCCCTACGAGTACGAACATTTTTTTTTAATGCGATATACTGGTAATAGTCCTGAAACAAACATACCAGTAAAAGCATCATACTATTAACAATTGATACTGGTAGTTGCTCACTTGATGAGAAGCTCATCCGGTCCCAGTGACAAAATATTGCCCCAGAAGGCAAACACTAACTACAACCCCTACTACCGTGGGATAAGCCACTATATAGTCCGCAACTTATAGTCGGAAACTTGTAGTCGGTAACTTATAGTCGGCCAACTCATGAACCTGACCTACCTTTCCACACACACACCCACGCACACCAGATCGGGAAGCTGAGAGAGGACGACGGCAAGGACAAGGAGAACATCAAGATGGCCACCCTTAACCCAGAGTTCTTCCGCCCGTTCGACTTCAACGTCACTTTGCCCGGGGAGTCTCAACTGAAGGTCAAGGTAAGCCTTTGCCGAGAGAGTGTGTGTGCCTATGTACGTACGTACGTACGTACGTAGAAAGTCAGGATGTCTACCGTATAACGCGTGTGACAAGGTCACCTGTCTGCTTGGTCGGTGAAAACCCGACATGCTCCGTCCCGGCATTGTAAGGATGCGAGGGTCTATGGTCATACGAGTACGGCCATGCATGAAAATGAAGTGCCCCCCCCCCCCTCCCCCCCCCTCCCGACGAATTTCGAAGCTGTTTTTTTCTCGACAGCGGGAAGAAAGGGTGCGAAAGCCGAGCGATGTGTAACGGTCTTTTTATGGAAAGATTATCTCGACGAGATCTTTCCATAAAGCCACCACTTTTTTGTTGTTGTGTATGACCCCCTAAGGCATGTTTTGGAGAAAATCGGCTCCGAAAAAATCTCCCCAGCAAGGGGGTGTGTCATCTTGCGTGTTTGTGCGGTATTTATCTTCCCCGTCTCCTCTCGCTTGCCCTCCATGCCGACTCGCCCAACAGCCCACGAGCGCTTCGCGCTTGGTGCAAGCATTTTTGTCTGCCTGGTGGGTGAAAACTCAACGTGCTCCGTCGCGGCGTTGTAGGGATGCGAGGGTCTATGGTGATGCGACTACGGCCATGCATAAATACGAAGTACACCCCCCTCCCCACCACGGTACATACGTGCCTTGCCTTTTTATCGCGAGAAAGGGTTCAGCACTTACTTCGCTCCTCGACTTGCATCGAGTTGTCGTATGATAGCATGTGACCGAATTAGCCCAACAGGTACTGCTGTTGTTCTTTTTTTTTAACGAAATTCCTTGCTGACCTGCCGTGAGGAGCACTGGCACGACAGGGTACGGGGGGGGAGCGGGTGTGGCGGCTTATTATTTTCTGACCGAAACTTGTATGCGCTGCATGCGCTGTATGCGCCAGTCTTAAAACAAGTGTGTACGATTACTCGTACCCCATGACAGTGTTCCACGCTACTGAACGATGACTACAGTAGGTAGACTGATTATGTGCTGCTGTCGTCGCTACGTACTGAACATTGTTTTTCATCACGGCAACATATTGATGTTGCCTATAACCTTGACAGTCACCACCACCACCACCATCACCACCATCACCACCATCGTCCTCCTTGATATGACGATGGAAAAACCCAGTTGTACGACTACGACCGATTCGGTGCCGACGAGCTGATCGGCCAGACCGTGATAGACCTCGAAGACCGCTGGTTCAGCCAGGAGTGGCACGATCTGGAGAGGCAGGACGCCCTCGCTTCGGAGAGGCGGGAGACACAGGGCCCCTACAAGCCCCTCGAGGTCCGGGACCTTACCGTGCCGACTAGCAGCAGCCCGCAGGGACAGGTAACACGGCTCGACATCCCACCGAAGTTGCTGTTGTTGGTGGTGGTGATGTTGGTGGTGGTGGTGGTGTTGGTGGTAGTGGTGGTAGTGGTGGTGTTAGCGTTGGTAGTGGTAGTGGTAGCGGTAGTGGTGGTTGTGGTGGTGGTGGTGATGGTTTTGGTGGTGTTGGTGGCGTTGGTGTTGGTGTTGGTAGAAGTGTTGGTGCTGTTGTTAATGCTGTTGTTTTTGTTGTTTTGTTGTGGCTATTCACATCAACTCATTGCTCTACTCTAATTCGTGTGGCCACACAAGACAGGATCCGAGATGGTCAGGCAAGTGAAGAGGTTCCCTTTTACCGACTGCTAGTTAGAGAATTATCCAACCGCCGCCTATCTACATTGTCCAAACGCGAAAACAGCTGCACACACGTAAACAAGCGTAGAAATCATCCGCAGTAACGGTAAAAAAAAAATGGCTGTACACCTCACCTGGCTTATGTAGATTTGGGCCACCAGAACGTACTCGGTCGAGAAAAGTTATTTCGCCAAGGGCAAGGGTAGTAACGGGCGAAGCGTTAAGCATGCAGAAGGTCTACAGAACGTCAGAACACATTTGCAAATTCCAAAAGAAAGGCAGACGTCCTAAGCAACCTTCAGAGAAACCGGTAACAATAAAAAACGCAACGTCCACAGAACGCGGGCAAATCCGCACGTTGCGTGATTTTTGTTTAAATGTTGCAAAAAATAAAAAGTGTTTTTATAGAAGGTATGCGTTTTTTTTCTCACCTTCCAACAGGAAGTCGAAACGGGAGGGGTCCCGTCCACCCCGTTTGATGTGTTTTGCGTACCGCGTGTGTGCTCCAGGCTCGCGCGGCGAACTAACTGGCGTATGTATCCTCATTCGTACGCATGGTCTCCCCAATATTTGGTACATTCACGTGCAACTCACTGGCCTTCGTTTTTCGTCGAACCGCAGGTCATGATGTGGATTGATATCCTGACCCTGCAGCAAGCGCGGCGCTACCCGCCCGTTTCTATGGAGCCGCCCGCTCCGATGAAGGTGTGTATATACACGCTTGTACCTATAGGAGGTTTCGTAAAAAAGGAGGCGTGCTACGAACGGTGGAGGTTACTTTACACTTTTTGAGCTCACAAAACATGTATCACTGGTGGGGGAAAGCATGTATCACTGGTAGAGGTGCATTATTTTCCTTCAAAGGGTGGTCACTTGAGGAGCTCTATTCCTCAACTCGAAAACTGATTTCGGAGAAGAGCAAAAGCTCTACGACCCGATGATCAATATCATCGCCTATGTATGCGCAAAAAATCGTGTATACTGCAAAAGGAAAAGGCCACTCCGATGACTTTGGGTTATAAAGAGCTCGGCCATTCAGAAACTATTGTAGCAAAAATGCGCTACCAAAATTCGGAGCACGGGTCGGGGAGAGGGCCATTGCCCCCCAGGTAGACGGGCCCCCCCCAGCCCCCCCAGCCCCCCCCCCCCCTACACTGCACAATATGGGCGTAAAAAAACTATTTGTGGGGACATTGGACAATGTATCTATAGCAAACCCCACAAGGTGTTGACAACCTTCCAACTCGGTACGCCTAACAATAATCGTGTGTGTTACATTTTGCTCAATGTTTCGTTGTGTTTATGTTTACCGGGGTAACTACTTTCTGCGAAGAGGCTCCGCGTTGATTGGCCATCGATTCAACGCGGGTGCAGTAGCTAGCCGTTGGGTGAGAGTCTCGGGGCTGATCGCAGCAGAGAGGCCTCGTCTAACCCCAAACAATACACTCAGGCTGATCGCAGCAGAGAGGCCTCATTAACCCCAACCTATATACCTGGTACGAATTAAAGCGACGACAAAATGTTACGGCAGGATTTGTTCACGCCCACACTATGCAGGGGGGGGGGAGGTACTTCATTTTTTCATGCATGGCCGTAGTTGTATGACCATAGACCCTCGCATCCCTACAATGCCGGGACGGAGCATGTCGGGGTTTCACCGACCAGGCAGACATTGCTAGCACCAAGCGCGGAGCAGGGGGGGGGGGGGTACTTCATTTTTTCATGCATGGCCGTAGTTGTACGACCATAGACCCTCGCATCCCTACAATGCCGGGACGGAGCATGTCGGGGTTGCACCGACCAGGCAGACAGGCTAAGAACAAGGGGGGAGGGGGGGGGGGGGGGGTTGTCCCGGCTAACTGAGCTAGTTAGCTACCCAATGCATTTTAGTTATCCTGTGCGATTTTTACACAACACTTTATTTGATACCCACGTACCTGATGGGGGGAGAGCAATGCCCTTATAGGGGTGGCGCCTTATTATTTTCTGAGCTCCTCACTTGATAATAGTATAGAATTTAAAAAATCTCCCCCCAATCATGACTTTTGAAGAAGGTTGTTCGTGCAACCCGACCAACATTTGTAGGACCTACATATACCAGTAATCCTAAAACAAACATACGAGCAACCGTACCACGGTGTAACCGGTAGCTGCTCTCACTTGAGGAGTTCCACTGGTCAGAAAATATTCGCCTTTGAAGGCAAAAACTAACTTCAAAACCAACCCCTACCTACCGTGGGATGAGTCGGGATTGTGTTTGGGTCTCTTTAGCTTAACCCTTTCTTCTACACCTCGGACACCCTCGGACAGACAATCGAATCCCACTCGATGATCTAGATCTCTCAGGGAAGAGATAGCGGACACTCCGGAGAGATCATCGAATCCCACTGGTTCAGGTATTTCAGCGAAGAGATAAGACTCCTGATATGTATGACCTATATACAAACAGTCCATGTTGCCGGGTGGGAGCCGTGTAGTATTCACGGCCTACATAACACATATTTCCTCTGGGTTGGTCTATGGTCAGACGACTACGGCCATGCATGACATAAATACACGCCACCCCCCCCCCTCCCGCCCTTCCGTCCGGGACTTGATTTGTTTTTTGGTGTGTCGTTTTTTTCCCTCGAACACTCCTGGCTACCCCCCTACCATACCATACATGGCACGCCTCAATGCATCCCACCCCCGATTCACATCATACACGTAAACGCCTCCTCCGGAAGGTGGAGGTGAGGGTTGTGATCTGGAGAAGCGAGGACGTCGTGGCCTGCAACGACTTCTCGGGACTGCGCGACCTGTACTGCCGCCTGTGGATGGAGACCGACTCGAAGAAGAAGAGAGACACGGACACGCATTGGCGCTGCAAAAACGGCAAGGTGGGGTGCGGGAGGTTTTCACTCATTAACCCATTCAGAACTGAAAAAAAAGACACACCCATTCCAAGAGTTTGTCCCCATAAAATACGTGGGAACAGTTCTTGGAGGGTTAAAAAGAAGTTTGCTGCCGCCTTTTTGGGCTTATGGTTTTGGGCGAAAAGTCTGCCGGTGGTGTTTCCGAGCTGCGCTCCGTGTCTTTTACGCAGTCGCCCGAACCTTTTGCGTCGAAAAGTAAGTACCACGAGTGGTTGTACTTTATAATGGGGATTTACAGTAGTGCTGCATCAGGTTTCAATTGTTTTTTTATTCGGTTCGCGACGGTTCTAAGTACCCTACTGCAAAAATTTGTGTCGAAAAATGTGCGCTTTGCTGCTGTTGACGCTCCCTCCACACATTGGCGTCGGGACTGCCATATTGATTGGTCAAAACCTTGGTTTTGCGTGGGCGCTTGAACGTGACTGACGTTCCACAAATTGCACACAGCGCTCACCCAAATATTTCTATCCACTCGCTCGCACGCCGACCGAAAACAAATCTCCTTCTACTCTTTTCGAAAGGGGTCGTGGAATTACCGCCTCAAGTTTGACGTGGACCTCCCCCTCAAGAGCCCCGAGCATGGACGCCTGGTGTTGCAGGTGCGCGCGTGATTGTTTTTTACCGCCAAGCTTTCGATACTTGGCACTTTGAGTGTCACCTGCAGCTGTGACGTATTTTCCTTACTGTCGTTGTGAGTTTCTCGCCGCCTGTACGACTAGTTGTGACTTACTTTCAACTTGTAGTTGTGACTTTTTTTGCCGTCTGTAAGTGTGACTTATGCGTCGTTGAAATTTCGAACACGCCTTCGTGAACTCCGTCCTACTACGACTGGCTGCTTACGACCTTGGAGAAACGCGAACACGCGTGGAATTTCTTTTGAAGAAAACGAAAGCCACAGCAGTTTAGTCTGCGTCACACACGCCTTTTGATTAAAAAAAAACGCCGTACGAAACAGATAGACGCGCGTGGTCATGATATGTGGGATCCTCACATCGGTAATTTTGTTTTTTACTCTTCATTTTTAATCATCCTTTTCTACTTCGCCAGCTTAACGCGTGGTATGTTTTTTTCACTCTGCTACCGCCCATTGATTGTACGGAACTGGATCGGATGGAGGCTTCCCGCCCCTTTGCCTCCCCTGTTCTCGCTGGGAAGCTATCATATGCTTGAAAGAAGTAGCCAGTGACCGGGCTACTTCGTTCTATATATTCGGAGTTCATGGCACCAAATCCTACCTCAACTTTGTTGTCCCAACTCCTGAATTGACCTGATCGAGTAATGACATTACCCTCGGCGAGTTTCTGGACAAGTCGTGGTCACACATGTATAGGTGTCTTCATTTCTCCCCTCCCCCCGGCACGTGCCTCCGTTGCTATCGAGCATAGTTTTCATTCACCATTCCCACGTGCCTACGAATCGATTTGGTCCCAAACAAAATACCCAGGTCGATGATAACGACAAAATCTTGGGGGCACACATATTGGTACCAACGATCACGAGTTGAAGTACGTGAAGGTTTTCTTATCAACGGGGCGTCGAAACCGATGAACGGAGCGAAATTTCCGACCAGTGAAAAACGATCACACTTATTACGGATCACGAGCTTAGCTCGTTTATCTATTGTGTATAAACGTATTTCGTCCCGGCGAAAATGCCTACGTACGAAGAAGATAAATCATTCGTATAACATTAGCCCACACCCGGCAAACATGCGGTACTCGTAAGTAAAAGAATGATCTACAGTAAGACTGTAGTGTAGCCCACACCCGGCACACAGGTGGTAATAACAGCTCGTGTATGCAGCTCGCCCAGATAGGGATTGATCCTCCCCGATTTGAAATAGCTCCCAGCTGAGGCAAGCTGAGCTGATCTCTCTCTCTCTCTCTGGTCCTCCCCGAAATGAGCTACGTAGCTCCGAGCTGCGGCAACCTGAGCTGGTCTGTCTGATCTCATCTGTCCTATATGTGTGATCACGATGGAATCAGATGTGGGACCGCGACGTGCTGACGGCGAACGACATCATCGCGGAGACGTCCATCGACCTTTACCGCTGGTTCCTCAAGGTACGCGACTTTTTTTTCTCACTTTACTCTTTATACAACTTGCCGTTCGCTGTATATATGATAGGGCGCGGCGCGGCACCACCACTCTATCATATATCCGTGCTATTAACAGCAGTCTCCAGATGGATTTTACCAGTGCCTGGTGCGCTGCGAATCGAGTCCGCCAGTACTTACTTGCATGTCTTGGTGCAGCAGTCGGTGCATCTCTTCCTATACATAGTCGCGTCGGAGCCGGCAATTTTATATTATTATTTTTTAACAAATACGTCAGCTGTGAGTTCGACCAATGGAGTGGCTAATACTCATTTTGTTTGTGACGTACATACCAGGTATGGTTTTGTCCGGAAATGCGTAAACGTCTCGGGGGCATTCACATCAATACGAACAGGGTACGTACGTAGAACTCCGCAAAATTCCCGCACGCAAGCTAACTATAAGCACGAAGTACTCAGGCAACTGATAACGAGGCCGGCGACTTCTTGGCAGCCAACTCATCGCCCTACTTTCTTGTGGCTAACAGGTATACCGAGAGCATCGATCCACCAAGCCGTACCTCATCATGAAGGAGGCGCGAAAACAGAAGGAGCACGAGGAGTCCCTTGCTCTAGCCTCGCATCCAGTAGTTAACGGTGAGAGGCGACGTACCCTTGCTCTATAGGCTCGTTGCCACCTTTTTTTGGGCGGACGCAAAGTCGCTACTTCCCCAGGCCCCTTGCAAGTGCGTGTTCGGTTAGAGTACGTACCAAAGCATACCGGGGGGGGNGGGGGGGGGGGGGGGGGGGGGGGGGGGGGGGGGGGGGGGGGGGGGGCTTTTTTCGGAAAAATTACCGTACCCAAGTGCTTCGTTAAGATTCGGTATGACCTCACTCCCCCTACCGAACACCCCTGTATGGCTCGATACGGACTTGGCACCGGTACCCCAACACTTCGGTAAGTTCGGTACGTCCACCGAAAAGACCCCGGGTACCGGTATACCCTAATACCGAAGACACCCAACCTTGCAAAAAAGCTGCTTAACCGTACTACTGCTGCGAAACGTATGCCCATGCTGCAGTAGTTCCAAGCGTTTCACGTATCAGACAGATCCCCGATACCCCCTCAATGATCTAGATGTTTCAGGGTAGGTAGAATTTATTGGTCTGTATGGTGTGTAGCTCGTGGTGCCGGGTGGGATATGTCAAAATAAAATTCCTGGAAAAGGAAGAAGGGAAGAAAAACCAACCATTCACATCAGTAGAGACGCAACCTCAACTATTGATATTAATAGTACGTTCCTCCGGCGAGTGGGTGCTCCCATTTGTCCATTGTGTTGAATCAACACTTTTTTCAGTGGACATCGTTCATTAACATGTTTGTTTTTCAGTATTGTTATTATTATTATTATTGTTATTATTATTATTATTATTATTATTATTATTATTATTATTATTATTATTATTATTAATATTATTATTAATATTATTATTATTATTATTATTATTATTATTATTATTATTATTATTATTATTATTATTATGATGATGATGATGATGATGATGATGATGATTATGGTGATGGTTGTTATTATTGTTGCGTTCACCATCCAACAATGTGCAGCTTGGTGGGCTTCAACGTTGATCACTCAGAAATATTCCCTCCCCGAAATAGTTAAGAAGAAAATTCACATTAAGATAAACTAAAAAACGTTATTTTTTGTTGGAGACACTTCACACCGTGGACTCCATTCACACCACGGGCCTCCTTCCGCTTCCCATTCACAGTAGTGTATCACTGCTGACAAAAAATGAACTTACAGATAGTGTCCACTTCATGCCTCTGTACACTGCAAACCCCCTGTATTTTTTTTGTGTGTGCTTTCGTTTTTTTTCGAACAGGGGGACGAATCGGCCAACCCACCGGACGCGCGCTCGACCAGAGCGAGCCTAACAACAGGCGATACTTCGGGTGCGTGCGTGTGGGGTACAGTATAGACATTCACACGACGAAATACCTGGCCCGCAACCGCTGTCCAGCTACAAAAGCAGCAGCCCCTGTCTGATCGCGTGTTCTACCAGTCTGCTAACACTGTTCCGTGCTGTATGTACCCACTTGGTATTCCAACTCACACGATCAACCAAACAGTACAGAAGCCTCGTTGCTGTTCTTGTAGCCAAGAACATGAACCAAACGCCTGATTCCCTCTAGAACAACAAGCAACAGCTAATTCTCGGAACGGTTCCAGATCGCTAATAATCTTCTCCTTTTCAGTTTTTAGCCCTTTTTGCAACTCCTGAGTTTTTCTACTCTAATTCCAAGTGTTTTTCCCCAAACCGGGAGTGCGGTGTTGAAATATTAAATACAATATACTGCTATGTGCGTCTTACGGGGGACCATAGTGAAAATAGTGAATGAGACCAAATATTGTACCAGGTAAGTAAAAATAGGGAGACTGGGAGCTTGGGAGGGGGGCGAGTGTTGAAGTGAGGCTATTGACCTTAAGCATCTACCGTGTGAAGCTTGAGGGATATATATCACTCTCAACGCTTCGGTTTCGTTGATTTTTCTTATTTTAAGCGGTGTATAGTTTCGCCGGCGACACCCAGTAACGTCTATTGCCTGTGCCAATTCCAACGTAACACTCTGAATGCCACAAAACAATCAAAACCTAATATCATACCCACTGAACCGCTGCTGTATAGGATTCCAACCTCCCTTCCTCAATATGTTCGACGCTGTCGCCCATATGCAAGAGAGTTTGCCTCACAAGCGGTTTTTGGTTGGATGCAGACCACCTTTCCATGCGACTGGCCGAACACCTCACGGTGCTTTGCGCTTGGTGCAAGCAATGTCTGCCTGGTAGGTCGAACACCTCACGGCGCTTCGCGCTTGATGTGAACAATGTAGATCTATGCCTGGTAGGTTAAAGCCCGGCGTGCTCCGTCTCGGCATTGTAGGGATATGAGGGTCTATGGTCATACGACTACGGCCACGCATGACACGAGAACGCCCCCTTTACACCTCCGCACACCGATTCATCCCTTTCATGGATGGATGGATGGATGGATTAATGGACGGAATAACGGATGGGCGGGTGGATTGATCCTTTCGTGACATGCACACATTTCATCGCTTACAGGGACGACGAAGAAGCACAACGAGAAAGAAGGAGAAGGAGAAGAGGAAGAGGAAGAGAACGGGGGCGAGGGAAGCAAGGGGTACGCAGACAAGGTGAGGGGCGGGGACGGTATGCCTTTTTTGTCGTTATGACGGGGGTAAGGTTCAGGTTTTCATACAACAGGGACAGGCGGTTATTCTGCGCCTTTCTTGCGACCATGGACTCGATTTTGGCGAAGAGTTTAACTTGAGAGCAGGTGTACTTTCGCGAGACCCATCGACGTGAACACACACGCATTTCTGAGGAGCGCCGGTTCTGCTGCGCGAATGTTTCCGTTATCTACTTGCTCGGGCTGGTATTGCCATGCTGTGGTGCAAGCAAGTGTCGGCTTTCCGTTATCAACTTGCTTGGGCTGGTGTTGGCTTGCTACAGGTGCACGTGCCGAACCCGGGTTGATCTGTTTGATTGGCGTGCCCACGTCTAGGCACCAACTTGTACGGGGGTAGGTTCGCGAGACCGGAACGCTTGGGGAAATACCTTAGATCGACCACAAAACTATCGCACCCGAGACGACGCCATCGCCCGCGACTACGCGGACGCAGGGGGTCGCGGTCCGTTCACGCACTTATGGCCATCGGGACGAAGAAACGAAAACAAACGGCTACGATTATGTACGTTTAGTGGTTTACTATATTGGTTTGTTTCGTGACTAGGTTGCCCACGAAACACCTGCTGTCCCCCACCACCCTTCCCTCCCCCCTCCCCTACCTCCCGCCCCCCCCCACCCCCCTTGGTTCGTCCGGCCTGCCCCCCCCCTGCCCATCTACGGCTATCAAGGAGACAAACATGACGACGTTTCAAGCGGGGATAACTCGAGCTCTTCTGAATCAAACTTCGGAGACGGGGCACGAGGCGCCTATGACGGCGACGGCAACGACGGGGAGGAGGACGACGAGAGCGACGACGATGACACGGAAGTAGAGTCCGACACGGACGAGGAAGAAAAGCCCCTGCTCGAGTCGGCCGAACGATCGCGCGCAGCAAGGGCAGGCGTTCAGGTGGGCAGAAAAACACCGCAGAGAAATGAATGCCACGGTATATAGGGGTGGCGGCTTGATATTGATGTCTGAGCTCTTCTCATGATCGGGGGGAGGCTGTACCTGTCTGTGTCTGCTCGGTTACCGTTCTGAGTGATGATTCTGCGAGAGAAAATGGGGAACCACAGTAGTGGTAGTGCTCACGGACGAATTCCGAACCCAAGTGCCGCTGCAGTCAGTGGAGCGAGCGGCCAGACCATGCAAATTACCATTTACGGCACCGTCTAGAAAATAAAATAAACTCATGTTCTTGTGGAAGGCGTGTATTCTGCAGAGCATCTACCAATTCGATTTATCGCCGGAGAACCGTTGAGCTTTAACGAGAACCACAATCGTTCTGCGCGTCCCGTTTTCTATTTCTCCCTCCCCCCCGCCGACTACGGCCGTGCATGACATGAGTCCAACCCCCCCCTATAAATATATGATATATTTATAGGTTGGGTTGGCGTCGGTTGGCACGACGCTGTAAAACACGCCTCTCACTGCGTGAGCTAACAACCAGTTACCGTTTTTTGGGGGGTTTTTTTGGCGGTACATACTGGCGGTCGGTTAATCATTTGTGCGGGTGGAAACCTCATCTCCGCACAAGGGGAATGCCGTATCACGTATGTGTATATGGTAAGGCATCCCGCGAGGCAGTTATGAGTAGCTTCCATTGCTTCTCTGGAAGTGGCCACACCAGAATAATAATCATTGAGAGCTGTCTCCATTATGCAAGTCCGCCTCACAGGCGGTTCTTTAGAGAATGCAGCTCACCCTCATGCGACTCGCCCAAACTACCTCACGGGCTTCGCGCTTGGTGCAGCAATGTCTGCCTGGTGGTGAAAACCCACATGCTCCGTCCCGGCATTGTAGGGATGCTAGGGTCTATGGTCATACGACTACGGCCAAGCATGAAAATGAAGTACCCCCCCCCCTCGCGGCATACTGGCCTTCAGTCTCCATCCAGCCCTCCTTGCTCCTGTAACTATGAGTTCCGATGCTGATGTAATTTTGGACAATACCGCTTGTCAGAGCGAGACTTTTCACAGTAGGAGCTTTGCGAATCGCTCGGCCGTTGTCGAAAACATTGGCTAGGAAAACAAATGGGCCCAATGACGGTAAGTAATTGTCTTGCGTGCCTTATACGGTATAAATGAAACGCGTTGCCGACGATAGAGGTACGAAGCTTTTTTTTTTTTTTGGCAGAAACGTTTTCTGAACGGTCTATTGAAGGCTCCTTAGTTTTTTAGAACTGCAGTCCCGTTTTGGGGACAAACCACTCTAATTCTAAGTAAATTGTCCCCTAAACGGGACTCCAGTCCTACAAGGGTTAGGGTCCGAATTAACGAGTATAAAATAAATTCAATTTGGAAAAAATAAAATTCAAATTCGCTTTTCATTAGTCAACACACGCACCAGCACCAAAGATTAGGACCTAATCTTTGGTGCTGGTGCGTGTGTTGACCAATGAAAAGCGAATTTGATTTTTTTTTTTTCCAAATTGATTTTTTTTTTCTTCGTTAAAACGGGCCCTAAGGGGTTAACCCAAAATCGTCGGACTTTCATTCGTCTTGTGTTGCAGTATTGTTCATTTTTTTATACCTAGGCCATGGTATTTGTTCACCGGGTGGAGCACTTTTACTTCCCTCCAAAAACAGTTTTTTTTTCTTACGATTAGCATATATTACTTACTATTAGTATATATTCAGTTACGATTAGTATAAGAGGCTCCCTATCAAGTGAGGAGACCCCAGAAGAAAAAATACATCCATGGTGCACATCTACTTCTGTAAGCAAGGCGTCGTATGTATGTGAGTGCGGCAGAGCAGTCGGTCCGGTCCGGAAAGGGCGTGTTGAGGGGGGGGGGGCTGGGGGTTAAGGGTTAAATTACTAACAGGCCTGGTTCAGCTCCAAAATTCATTCAGTGGCGAATGTCCACGAGATCGCAGCATAACATCGCGTTTTTTGAGAATAGAACCCAACTGAAAAATTTGGCCACATCGTGCTATTTAATTGAGGCCTAACACGCACTCCGACCGACTTTAACGGATGTTTTTTTTTTTTTTTTTCCGTCAGATATGGCTTGTTTTGTAATTTTTTTGGGAAATTTGGGTCTTAGGAGATCCGAAATTTCCGACGAAAAAAAAAAAAAAACATTCGTAAAAGGCTCGGGTAGGGCGCATAAAACACGTGTACCAAATTTCAGGGTCTATCTCCAAAAAACGGCGTGGACGTTTGGACTTTTGTGCGGTAAAAGTGCAAAAATAGGCGTTGCCTCGTAATCACTTAGTTTCAGCATATAATCGATTTTGGGCGTTAAATATGACTTAATATGATCATACGCAGTCAGATCTTCGAATATTTGCGTGAAACTTTGTACAAACATGCCTTGGACCACCTGGAAGCGGCTCGTTCAGAAAAAAAAATTGGGGGGGAAACATGTTTTCCTACGGAAACGCCTGACTATTGTTGACCACTTTGAAGGCCTGTGATTGGTCGGGCACCATTTTCGACGGTAGCGCCAGTTCTAGGTCTTTGGAACAAAAAACTGGCGGTGTGTGTGTGTTCTTCACATTAAACCACCCTCTTCCACTGTTCATGGCGGTCAGTATGATACCAAATATGTGACATTGGAGTTGCTATTGCATGCGGCATTCGTGACTGACGAAATTTTGGGTGATATGCCTGAACCAGCCTGTATTGTTAAGGTCTTAGTCCGTTGGGCTATGCTTGTAAAAGGTTAACCAATCGCCTACCCGAACTAAGCCTTATAACACTCTCCCCCCCCTGGACCGGCGGGATATTCAGGACAGACCGGATATACGGGTCGTCGTGTCAAAGCCAATTGGCCTATGTGAAGGTCTTAGTCCGTTGGGCTGCTGGTAAAAAGTTAACCAATCGCCTACCCGAACTAAGCTTATAACACAGTCCCATGGTTTTCACGTATCTAAACAAGATAAATGTTGTGAGCAATGCAATGCCTTATAGGGGTGGTGCCTTACTATTTTCTGAGCTCCTCACGCAAGGAGGGGCTCACATATATCTCACCCCGGATACACGCCTCCGAAAAGGTTTTGCTCGCGCAAACCCGGCCGGCCGGCCGGCCGGCCAACACTTGTTATGCGCTATAGTCCTAAAACTAATACACTACCTCGTAGTAAAATTATCTCATACCAACCGGTGATGGCTCTCTTTGAGGAGCTCAGCCGGCCAGAAAATACAGTACGTACGCACCACTTTTTTGCCTTACAAGGCTGACTAATTAGTATGATCCTTAACTCAATACCGTTGGGGTATCATAAGTGTTTTACTACGTACATTATTCGTGGTATACATATATACACCTCTATAGGCTCCGGGATTGATCGTTTATCGGGGTTGCTATTTTAGCTTTTCTCAAAAGCAGTGTTTGACTTACTGTTAGTATAGAGCTCCTCGAGTGAGGTGAGGTGTCTCACCAAAAAATAGGGACTGACTGCTGTATGCGCGTATATATCTCTACCGTAGGTACCCGTCGGACATTGGTCTTTGAAATACATATCGGGTCCGAAACATAGTGGGTACATAAATAAATACATGTAGCTCTTCAATTGCAAGGATTGATGCCATGGTTGACAGTTGCAATGATTGATACAATGGTTGACAGTTGCAATGGTTGTTAGCACATGCAATGGTTGATATAATGGTTCAATGATTGCCAGGTGCAATTGGTAGTTGAAATGATTGACAGTTGCAATGGTTGATAGTTGCAATAATTAATCCAATGATTTAATTATTGGCAGTTGCAATGATTGATACAATGGTCGAAAGTTGCAATGAGTGGTACAAGGATTGACAGGTGTAATAGTTAATAAAATGGTTGACAGTTACAATGGTTGATATAATGACCGACAGTTGCAATGAATGATGTAGTGGTTGACAGCTGCAATGATTGATACAATGGTTGCCAGTTGCGATGGTTGATAAATTGTTGAATTTTGCAATGGTTGATATAATGGTTGTCATTTGCAATGGTTGATACAATACTTGACAGTTACAAGGGTTGACACGGTTACAATGACTGATGCAATGGTTAGTAGATGCAATCGTTGATGCCATGGGTGACAGTTACAATAATTGACAGTTGATATGGTTGACAGTTATAATGATAGCCAAACAATAGTAGGCAATTATAATGGTTGATGCAATGGTTGGTAGTTGCAATGGTTGACAGTTGCGATGATTGATGCTATGGCTGATAAGCTCCCACCAATGAGAAAGGTTTTGAGTTCAAAAGTGTAACCTCGCTACCGTTCGCAGCACGGCTCTCTCTCTCTCTCTCTCTCTCTCTCTCTCTCTCTCTCTCTCTCTCTCTCGAGATACTCGTACTTGAGGGACTACGCTTCCTGAGGTTGCGCGCGTAGTCAAGAGGTTCCACGGTCCGTAAAACGCTGGCTGCCGTTTTTCACTGCCGACGCACGCGTATCGTGATACGATGGGGGTGCTGCTCGCCTAAGTTGTCTAAGGCCCCTCACTTGAAAAACAAACAAAACAAAAAAGCTCTGCATCGCAAGCCCACCCCCCCAAAAAAACAGTATTTTGCAACAACTAAAACACGTACTCGTACTTTTCTACGCTGATGGACACACACCCCCCCATGATCTACAGTGGGTCTTTTGCCAATATCATACTATTGTGAACGACCAATATCATAATATTGTGACCGAAAATGGTATCCCAACGAGATTGGGTGGGTAGTTTCTTGGTTGAGGATCCCCCGTCGGTGTCAGCAATACTTTGACCTAAACGTGCTACTGTACCCCCATCGCAGCGTATACCAGGTACGCAGTTTGCGGGTGGCTTATTATATAAAAGCCCCACTACGACTGACTCTGAGGGGCTACTCGTAATGTATATAGCTCTCCTGCACGGCTTGGTTGAAACGGGTTTTCTTCTCGCTTGTCACGTAACAAGACGTCCCTCCCGAACGCGCACAACGCACCTTTTTTTTTTTTTTACATGAGAACGCCGCTTTCACATTGTTACGAGCTTGTAAGAAAACATCTCGGTCGCCGCCGCTGCCGTCGTCCCGGCCATGGTCTGCAATCACTGCTGCTGCCACTGCTGCTGCTGCTGTCACTGCTGTCACTGTTGCTGCTACCACTGCTGTCACTGCTGCCACTGGTGGCACTGCTGCTGCTGCTGCTGCTGCTGCTGCTGCTGCTGCCGCTGCCACCGCTGCTGCCACTGCTGCCGCTGCCGCCGCTGCCGCCACTACCGCTATTGCTGTCACTGCTTCTACTGGTACTACTGCTATCAGTGTCACCGCCGCCATTGATTATGTCACCCCTCCCTCTCTCCCTCCCTCCCCCCCTCCCTCCCTCCCTCTGCTGCTTCCGTAGAGACCAGCTCATGCAGGCGACGGTGAACTTGCGCGTCTTGGATGCCAACACCTTCAGCCGGTACTCTCTGATCGGAAGTTACCAGTTCGACCTCCTTGAGATATACGTGAACAAGGTGCAATACGCAATAATACTCGTATTGCTCGGCGGAAAGAAAAAACTAAATGTGTCGAAAAACAAAATGATCGTCGGCATCATACATTATCATTCAACAACAACGATAGCAGACTTGGTGCATTAGCTTCTTTTTTTTTGTTCCCCCTTGGTTTTCTTCTTCTCTTCGGAATGTTTTACAAGTTGTCAACGTTGAAGTTTGTGCTGCACATTTTTGGGGTGGCAAATATATAACAATAATACTACCAACAAGGCTTATTAGGTGTTTTCCGGCATATTGTTAACGTTTGGAGAGAAAGGTCGAGTCGTGAGAATACATCGATATATATATATGCATGCTACTGCGTACCACCGTCCCGTTTCCTCCTCTCATGTGGTGGAACGAGTGCCGTTTCCCATGACTCTATACTTCGTAATATCAATAATAGGGGGGGCGTACTCATTTGTTGCTTGCCTCAGTCGTTTAACCATTGACTACGCGCCCCAATCGATACCAATAGGGGGGACGGGGGTGCAATACACAATAGTTTTGTTTTTGTTATTAAAGGCTAGACTAGACTAGAGTATATACTTCATACGAAGTTTTATGGAGAGAAAACTGTAAATACATTGTGAATACGTTCTACACATGATACCCATATTATTCATGTGCTATAAAAATTTTAAAAATAGTCCCTTTTGGGACCCCTTTTGAGGGATATAATGGATACTTCGTATAAGGGAGAGCGACTAAAACAACGATAACCAGGGCGTTTTCAACCGCCTGCGAGCAGGCGTGGGCGAGCGCCCAGCATCACGGGTGTATAATATCATGACACACCCGTGCCTTACGACTCCTTGCATTGCAACTCGGACACCATTTTGTATCACCCGACAATCACGCAGTGGCCGTTGCTGTACTCGTCAATTTGGATCGTCAATTTGGATCGTCATTTTTGTATCGTCAAGCTGTATCGTCAATCTGTATCGTCAATTTGTATCGTCAATTTGTATCGTCAGTTTGTATCGTCAGTTTGTATCGACAGTTTGTATCGTCAGTTTGTATCGTCCATTTGTATCGTCAATTTGTATCATCAATTTTGTATCGTCAATTTGTATCATCAATTTGTATCGTCAATTTGTATCATCAATTTGTATTGTCAATTTGTTTTCTGTCTGAGGTCCCAAGAGGGTGAAATAACACATTCTTCATGTTTTTTGTTTTCTGGAGGTCTAGGGATGTGAGTTGGGCGGCTACTGTAGAGGTCGCCGAGTACAGCAGGTATTGCTATTCACTGGCTAGGCATTACGCGTTGGTAGTGAGTGACGCGTGCTACGATAGAGGTACTGTTGTAAATTTTTCTGGCTAAAACTGTTTCTGAATGATGGGCGCTCCTATTTTACCCCAAATCGTCTAAATTCGTCATTCTTGTGTTGCAAGAGTTTTTCATTTTATTACTTGGGCCACGGTATTGTTCATCGGATATGTAGCACTTTTAATTTCCCTCCAAAATCAGTGTTTGACTTATTTTTAGTATATATATTACTTACTATTAGTGTAAATTACTTACTATTAGTATATATTACTTACTATTAGTATATATAACTTACTATTAGTATAGAGCTCCTCAAGTGAGGAGCCTCAGAAAAATAAAATGGTGAGAAAAATAAAATGGTGCGCCTCTACCGTAGCATGCATCTAAAGTGTGACGTTTGTTCCTGGAGAGCTCTTGTGTCTTCGTATTTGACCGCCGGGTTTGAGGCTCAGAATGCGTTAAATTGTTCATAAATACTCTATAACAGCAAGCCAGTTAGTTAGTTGGCTGAGGTCGCCTCTATACCAGCAGGTCAGTTAGTTAGTTGTCTCAAGTCGCCATCCAACTAAAAACATCTAGCCGTGAAGTCCGGCCTATAGGCATGCCTTACCCACAACCCTACTGTCGTTTTTTTTTACTGTTGCAACATTGCGTCGTAGGTTAAATCGTATATAGTTTGGGATCAATGAGGCCTCTCTGCTGCGGCATGAGATCACACCCATACTTGTTGACCCTTCTCTTATCTCAATGATGTCGCTCGTTTGACTCTTCTCCTTTCTGCGGGTTCCTTTCTCTTCCTTATTGTCCCCAAACTTCTACCCTAGCTGCTTATGGATTATGCTACCGTTGGTTGTCCCGTGGGAAAGTCGTGCACGAGTTTTCGAATCCCTCCGTGTTTCACCGCTTGTAGCTACCCACAATAGAGAATAGTACACTTCCTTGGTATTGATAGCTGTTTCTTCCTCAAAACCTAAAGCGATACTCCCACTTTTATACATACCCTGTGAATTGCGAACGACTCAACCGCCAGCTATTTGCTTCCTTGGTATTTTTTCATACGTCGGACACAGATGAAGTCACGATCTACAGTAGATCATCTACACCCTAAACCTGCCGTTGTGAGATGCTGTGAAGGATTTGTACGGTCCAGATCCAATACGTATAGAAAACATGTCCTACGCTCGTAGATCATGCAGGTCATATGGCTCACACCCGGCAACATGAGCTATGTACGTACCGGGTAGATCATACAGATCAGGAACACATCTGTCCTGAAATAGCGGGAGCTTGAAAGCGGGATTCGATTCTCTGTCCGGGGTGTTGTAAATGGTTTATATCCCTAAATCTAAAGGTACACACACATATCACCACCTTGTGGGCTTGCAACCGATTCAAACATCGCCCCCCCCCCCCCCCCCCCATGTAGTTTCCTTCCTTGGTGTCTGTCTCTTCCCAAAACATGACGGGACAAACTTAAACTTCACACATTGTGTGTCGACTGCGAACGACTCAACTCCCAAGTCAACGCCCCCCTGTATCGCGCCAACTGACCGCGCACCGTTACATATACAGGGCCACGAGGTTTATCGCACATGGGTCGCGTTGCAGAACACCGAGAGTGAGCATGAGACCGGGGTTCAGGGTTTCCTAAAGCTGAGCATTACTGTGCTGGGACCCGGGGACCGTCAGAAGGTCCACGACTTGGCCGAAGAGATGCAGGTAATTGTTTGTTTTTAAGCATCACCTTTACTTTTCAGCTCTCTGATCAACCCGTGGTCAAAATTATCTCCCCTTCCCCCCCCCACGGTGCCTCACAAGCGGTTCTTAGTAGGATGCAGCTCATTCTTCATGCGGCTCGCCTCCAACACCTCACGTTTCGCTTCGCGCTCGGTGCAAGCAATGTCTGTCTGGTTGGTGAAAACCTAATGTGCTTTGTCCCGACATTGTGGTATGCAAGCGTCTCTATGGTCATACGACTACGGCCATGCACGACATGAGTACACCCCTCCCGGTGTTCACCTTCCTTTTCACCGTGCAGAGGGTTTGGCATTGTTAGCATTGCTCGTCGATGTTCATCGAATTTTGTGAACTCGTGCTCTCGCGCTTTCCGCGTTAAGAAAAAGGCACACAATGTTTTTTTTAGATCCCGCCGCGGGAGTCTCGGAACACTAAACTTAGCGGCAGCTGCCAGAGTCTCTAGAACACTACGACTTTTGCAACCCCCTCCCCCCCCTCTCTTCCACGTATCTCATTGCGTCGGCGTTTTTTTCCCCACGTGATCTCCTTTTTCCCATTGCTCGGTTCTTTTTTTTACGTGATGACGAAAATATAATGTAATCAACAGGAGGAGTTGGCAAAGGAGGCGGAAAGCGGGGCCGGGGGCCGGGGAGGCATGGTGCTGATGGGCCCCGCCATGATCTCTCAAGAGTTGCGCTTCTTGGTGGTGTACATTTTCTCCGCGGAAGATTTGCCGAGGTTTTCTTCGGTGGGGGTTCCGTCGGTCAACGCTGTCGTGCAGGTGCAAAATCTTGGACGCGGGTACTCATGTCGTGCATGGTCGTAGTCGTATGACCATAGACCCTCGCACCCCTACACTGCCGGGACGGAGCACGTTGGGTTTTCACCAACCAGGCAGACATTGCTTGCACCAAGCGCGAAGCGCCGTGAGGTATTGGGCGAGTCGCATGGAGGGTGAGCTGCATCCTGCTAAGAACCGCCTGTGAGGCGGACTTGCATATGGACGACAGCTTCAATGAGTTAATTTAATTTCTGGTGTGGCCACTTCCGGAGACAGCAATGGGTTTTACTATGTAACTGCCTCGCGGACGCCTTACCATATTAACACTACGTGATACGACCATTCCCCTTGTGCGGAACAAAGGTTCTCCACCCCGCACAAATGATCTACTCGACCGCCAGCTTTGGTGACCGCCAAAAAAAAATAACAAAAAAAAACGGCACCCTGGTTGTCTAGCTCACGCAGCGAGTGGCGTGTTTTACAGCGTCGTTGCCAACCGACGCCAACCCAACCTATAAATATATCATATATTTATATGGCGGGTCGGGGGGGGTATCAGGGGTCTTCACGGGTCATGACCCGACCCGCGGGTCGGGTTCAAGAGGTCGTCAAACGCTCACTGATCGGATCGGGTCAGGTCGGACCGAGTCGGGTCAGGGTGTGTTTAGCCAGCACATATGATATGTTGCACGACAAAAAAAAAAAATGAAAGGACACCACCCTCCTCTCCCCCCCCCCCATGTCCGAATGACAAACAACCAGCGGAGTGAGATTCTGGAAATATGAAAACAAGTAGTTGGTACCATTTTTATCAGTTTTTACTTGGGCTTTTTTATGCCCCCCCTATCTAGGTCTTGGAGTGGGAGCGTCGTGCGTACCGGTATTTTGTTTTCGGGTACAAACGGTTTTGCTAGCAAAAAAGCTGTTCACCTTTTACTGTTCCTTTTTGTACGCATGCGATATGTATGCCGATACCACCCCAGCTTTCATTTTACCGAGCATGGCAGTTAACACACGAAGCTGCCCATAAATATTTTCCGGCATTACTATCTGTTGGTTTATATAGCACTACCGACTGGCTTACTCAGTCGCGCAAATCAGTTGGCCCGAGGGTAGTGCTACGATATATCCAACCTGCAGAGCAACCGGTCGCCCCGGTGGTCTAACTGGTAGCCACGAAGCCTGTGGGGCCGGATGTCGAGGGTTCGATTCTCCCCATGGAGGTTTTTATTCTCAAATGACACCGACTGTCGAGAGCGCATATTATAGCGTGGGTAAGCAAAATTCAAAGAAAGTTGACGAGGGAAGAAAGTGCTGAACTCTTCTCGCGATAAAAACCAAGGCAAGAACCGTAGTGGGGGAGGAGGGAGAGGAGCCTACTTTGTGACCCCGGATCTGAGTCACGACTAGGGAGGGAGAAAGAGCGAAGATAATGAATGGGATGGAAAAAAAAAAAAGAGCACGAGGTGGGATAAGCCCCCCGCCCTTCCTAACCTCTCGCCAACGCCGCCGCCGCCGCTTGCCCCGTGAAAAAAAAACAAATAAAAATGCGTTGTATATGATTCAGGTGGATTTTGCCGGCAACCCTCCCCTTCGTACATCCGCGGTGAAAGTCAAGGGCCGCGACGGGCTGTCTCCTTGGTTCGCTCAGGTAAGGGTTCCACGAAACACAGGAGGAAACGGGTGCACACCACACACCGCCGTTCTCTCAGTGTAAAACCTTGAAATTGACAGAGCTCTTCACGGGTCATGACACCCGAACCGTGGGTTGGATTAGGGAGTTTTTGAACTATTTCGGGTCGAGTCGGGTCGGGTAAAAGTTTGAGAACCTCCTGATATTGTTTCCATTGTGTTTTGGACTTGATTTCGATTCTTAAAGCCATATTTGTTCGATTTTTTTTTTCAATTTTTGTTTCGATCTTAAAATCCATACCTGGTATGTCCTCTTTATTTACGAAATCGAGTTTTGCTCGCTTTGTCTCCCAGGAGCTGTGGCTCCCGGTGATGGTGCCTGCCCATTCCACGACGATAGACGTGTCGGTCTGGCACAAGGAAATCACTGGGCGAGAGGTCGTGGCGCACGCCTTCTTCGACTTCAACTCCGTCACGGAAATGTCTGGGACACTGAACGGAGAAAAAAAGTACGTTATCGGCGATGCTAGTTATTAACCCTCGCTTTTTTTAAGAATTTCTCCCCTTGAATGTCATACCAATCGACTCTCTGTCTTGTGTATATATATGTACCAAGTATGTGTACAACGCAAAGTGGTTGTCAGTACTCGTAGTAGTATTTTTTGCCGTGTTTTCATGTTGGTATTTGTCGAACAAGTATTGATACCAGCAGGTGGTTGTACGAGTACCATACGACGATCTCGGGGGCGAAAATACGACACGAGAGCAAGCCAAGCACTGTACGTAGCACCACAAACGTACGAGGACGTGTCGCCTCTCGAATAAGCGTGGTTCCACTCCAAACGACCCGGTACAACGCCTATGATAGGGGACGTACATGCAAAGGTTGGGTGTAGTTTTACCAACCCCACCCGGACTCCGTCTCGAAAGGGATGCGTGGTTAATGGTCAAATGACTAAGGCAAGCAACAAATGAGTACGCCCCCCCCCCCCCCCAGCCGGACTCTTGACACGTACGAACATTACCCCCCGCCCCCCGCCATCCATCCACCGATAGAATCTCGCCCGAAGCCAAAATATTTACTGGCGCAACGATCTCCACGGCCAATTATAAATATCCCCACAGGTGGCCACGACTCGGAAAACGCGCCAAGAAGCAGTACCTAGGGCCGCCCCCCACCTGGGCAAACCTCTACGGGGCGCCGGCAGGCAAGGGGAAAGGCCGGGAGGCGGAGATGATGAACCGTTACCCCAGCCGCGGTACCGCGTATCGGGGGAGGGTGCTGGTGGCCATGAGGGTGGAGGCTCGGCCGCCTTCTGAGCTGAAGAACCGTGGAAAGCGAAGGTGATGGCAAACACATTATTGAAACAAAAGTGTTTCACACACAAACACCCCGGGTAGACGAACGAGGGGGTATACTAAAAAACCAAGTTTTTTTTTAATTATTATTTGACGAAAATAAATGCCTTTGTTTTTTGGTACACAAACATTACATCCCACTGTTTTGTCTTTCTGATATTTTGGGAGTGTGGTGTATGTTGTCGTTTTTTGTTTTTTGTTTTGCCGTGTACTCACTGGTGACACAAACGCCTTTTGTTTATTATTTTGTCTTGTGCTTCCTTCCCCTCTTTCTCGTCTGTTTTCACCAGTGCGATCGAATCCAAGATCCCTCCGGAGATATTCCCAGAGACGGCCAAATACACCCTGCGAGCCCTGGTTCTTCAGGGGTCCGACATTCCCATATTTATGTTCCCGAACGCCCAGGTGAAAAATTGGGGGCAATAAGTTTTGCCTCAACATCACTGTTGTTCAAAACAAAAAGAAATCAGCACAGGAGAGGATTATAAGAGAAAAGGAACCTTCCGCGAATATTCCGTGGAACTTTCCGAGAATAATCCGTGGAACCTTCTGAGAATAATCCGTGGTTTGTTCGTAAAAGATAATTAGGCGTGTTGGTTCTATTATGTGTGCTTGTTTGATACATTAACTTATTTATGGTAGCCATCGTTTGGTTTATCGCACAGGTGGAACTCCCAAGTAGGTTCAGCAGCACGGAATGGCGCCGGTAGACCAGTAGAACACGCGAAAACAGACGATGCTGCCCCAGCTGCCCAGGCGTTTCTGGGTCAGACATATCGTGATTCCCTCTTCGTGGTTCCATCTTCGTGATCTCATATTCGTGATTTCTCAAGAAATTACAGCACCAAGCTTTTTGTTTGTTTGTTTGTTTGTTTCTCTCGGTTTTCTTCTTTCGGGGAGTAGAATGTTTCTGAGTGGTCAACGTTGAAGGTCGTGCTGCACATTGCCGGATGGAAAACGCAACACTAAAAACAATAAAACCAGTTCAAAAACAAAAACAAAAAATGAAGAGAAACGCGTGCGCCACCAAGCGAGGAAAAAACACGCGCCCCATCACAAACCAAAGGCTAGCCCCCGCGCCAACCCTCAAGCTGTCATCCACATGCAAGTCCGCCTCACAGGCGGTTCTTGGTAGGATGCATCTCACCCTTCATGCGGCTCGTCCAACACCTCAAGGCGCTTCGCGCTTGGTGCTATTAATAGCAGTGTCTGCCTGGTCGGTGAAAACCCGACATGCTCGGTCCCGGCATTGTAGGGATGCGAGGGTCTATGGTCGTACGACTACGGCCATGCATGAATATGAAGTACCCTCCCCCCCACCCCCCGTCGATGACGACACAGGGGGCGTCGAAGATGAGAGTGGTGGTGACTCTGGGTCACACGACGCTCGAGTTCAGGGCAAGAAGCAATCGCAAGGGCATTGTCGAGTGGAACCAAGGGGACGAGGTGGGGACACATAACAATAGATGATTTTTGGTAATAAAAAAAAGTGATAATAGTGGACTCGATGCTATACTAGGGGTGACGCTTTTTTTGGGCCAATAAGAGCCGTGCATGTCCTTACAAGGATGGTTGGTGCCTTGTTATTTTCTGAAACTCCTCGCACGCACGCACGCACGAGGGAGAAGCTCAGCATCTCACCCCGAAAACATGTCTTCGACGAAGTAGTGTGTTTTCGCGCAACGCTCGAACAACGTTTCTTGTTTTTTGTGCGCTACTGGCTGTAGTCCTAAATCAAAACATTTTGTAAAAGTATGAATAGTATACTCGTGCTAACCGGTAGTTTTCTTACTCGATCGAGGAGCTCAACCGGTCAGAATTTGTTTTTCGCCTCATAGCGCAACAATAAGTGCAACCACCACCTGCCGTGAGAGGGATGAGTCCGAAATAATTTTTTGATTTTGACGGGGGCGGGGCTCTCTCTTGAATCGAGGAATCTTCTCTACGTACCCAAAATGTCGTCAGAATGACTTTCGTAAATTTGCTAGTACTGGTACCAGGTATATTTACTCGTGGCGTGCGATGCCTAGCCCTCCGATCGTCGAAGAAGAAGGGGAATATTAGAAACGGCCTATAGCAGCGGTGCAGCGCAATTTACTCATATGAATATATGTATTGATCTTGGAGGCGAGGTTAGCGCGCTTTATTGCACCAATTAGTGCTCGCACGGTAGCGCGAGGGTTGGCACTGTTTTTTTAGCCCAAAACAACTTATCACTGACTGAGTGGCGCCTCCTCCACCGAGAAACTGCCCGATACCTCTGGAATCCGACGTGTATTTTCGACGTATTCCTTAATCCTTGGGATTGTGCATCGATGTGGAGTTTTTCAACATTTTGGTTTTCTCTACTTCGTTTTTGTTGGGTGAGCTAAACAAAAAAAAGTCCTTCAAGTAAGGAGCCACATGAAAATCAGAGGCTACCCCTATAACCGTACGAGTACACGTTCAGAGCAACTTATTGCTCGATTGGCACAAACCGCCTGACGGCAACTTCGCATCACGACAGACGATAATTAGCATTTACGACAGATACGTGTAGCAGTCGACCTCCTCGTCGAAATCAGCCCCGCGCGGGCGCCGCACGGCCACCTTTTCATCTGACGCACACTCGTAGTTTCGACGGCGCGCGAAAAACGGGCGGCCTATCATACGAGAAACGGTGTTAGAAACTTGAAAAACATAACCGTTTTGCACCAGTGCGTGCTCGGCCATACCGCAACTACCCCCCAGCATTTTCACGTTACGATAGCGCGGGCGGTACGTAGACCCTCCCCTCCCCCCTGAAAACAATCCTCGAGGACGACCGTCTTTCATCTCGTTTCCGATTTGCCGCGCACTCGTATTTTGGACGGCGCACGGTGAACGAACTGCCTATATACCGAGTTCGTACGTAGCGGTCTTGAAAACATTGGAGAACGTAAACACTGAGAGAGGGGCCCCTGACCCTGTTTTCTATTGTCGACTCGCTTCCTTGTGGTTTTCAGGTGCACATGCTCGAGCTCCCGGCAGATCCAGCCCAAATTCCTGACATCATCGTCTATCTTGTGAGTAAAAAGGACAAGAGGATGAATAATTAACCGATGTATTATTTACTTCAAGCGTCCCACTGCCCTACCCCATTGCAGGAAGCTATTCTTAGTTTTACGGGGTGGGCTAATGATGTAAACACTAGTAAATAGGACCTACGGTACACACAAAGACCTACATACTTGCGTAGTTTTACGAACACCATATTTGGTCCTATTTACTATGGCCCTCCGTAATAGTAGCAGTTATTCCCCTCTACGTACATATGTACGAACACCAAGTTCAATCAAGCCGAGGTTGTTTTTCGTGCCCCGGCAAGTGCTTTGGGTCACACACACACATATTTACTAAAACAGGAGAAGATCGTGGCTGAGTTTCCTACTCGTGCACGAGGCTGTGAGGCGTGACGACTCAGCAACGAGCGGTTGGACACTGGATAGAGGCGGGGCTACATACAGTAGAAAGCTGCCAGACAATGGACGTTCCTCCCTTTCTAAGCGCGTTCAAGGCCCGCGCAGGAGAGGCGATGGCGCGAACGAAATTTAATTTATAGTCAACGGCGAACTACGCAGAGGCGATGTGTTCCCTTGTTCCCGCGTCTCCTATCCCCCTCTCCCCCTCTCCCCTCCCCTTCTCCCCTTACCCCCTCCGCCTCCAATCACCCCCGGTATGCACAAATCTCGAGGAAGGATTGACGGCTGAGGTTTGAACAGAACAAACGAGTCAAGCCCTGAACGCAGGGACGTATATATTATATGATAGGACATGGTTTCTACGGAAGTAGCACCTAAAGCGTGTGAGTGTGCATGGACCCACCCGCTCTGTCCGATAGAGATGTCTCGCTCCTCTCTTAGCTTTTTTGGTCGTGTTTTGGGCGTGAACAGGTGCGGGATATGCCCGAGTCTAGAGTGAGCTACGCCCGGATTCCTGCGGTCGACGTGCTGGCCCAGCGGTTCCACGGTGACCCTTACTGGTGAGGAGAGGTCGCGAGCGTGTGCACGTTTTCGCCTCTTGAGACATTGAAACCCTCGGGTATGCGAATTAATAGCACTGCATAATAACGGTAATGCAAACTACTGAAACAGATGAAGAACGGACTCAAATATATTGCTGTTGTATTGTCAGAACCGGTGCAAGAAAATGATCTCAAAACCCCCTTGTCCCTGTTCTACCTAAGAGGCAGTATTTCGACAAGGAGCCGGGCCTTGCTCTTTTCAGTCATAAGAAGTACGTACTGGTATGACATTTCAACTTGAAAAACAGAGGGGACGGAGTGGAAGATGGAAAGACACCCCCCACCCAGTCCAACAGCAGACCCTGTTGCTGGCGATGGGTGTACATCGCGTGATATTCCACACTTAAACCCTATGTAAAAATAATTTAAAGAACCAATCGACATCCTAGCTAGCAAGGTCGAGAGATAGTCACGGATACCGCAGTCGAGAGAGATCAGGCTGTTTTCCCGTCGAAACCTTGCCTGAAGGCGCGACGACTCGTGGCGTGCACGATCACACGGCCGCTTTGTTTATTTTTGAGAGTGCCCTGGGCCGTGTCCGAGTATTCTATGTCTCCCCCCCCCCCCCCCCCCCCCCCCCCCCGCCCCCCCCCCCCCGGGGCCACCCCCCCTTATGCCCCAGGGCCTTATGAGGTCACCTCCAATCGTCCCGTGCCGGTCGTAGGTTGCGTAACCGGCTCGTCCATAAGTCCTCCCAGCCATCGTCCAGCTGGTCACCATCGCGCGGACGAGGCCACGTGGGCGTCTCATCTGTTATCACTCCCCGAACCAAATGCTGAAGAACAATTGCTTGTGAGGGGAGGCCGTGGGGGTAAGCGGGGGTGTGGGGGGGGGAAGAAGAATACTCAATATCCGAAATAGCAACAGCGGCAACGGAGAGCACTTTAAACCAGTGTTTGTAGTATCTGTTCTTTGGTTTTCTGCCACACGCTCGTGGCGCACGAGCTACATTTAATTTGCAGTTGCGCCCGTTGTTGATTTTGTTGTGTTGATGTTGTCTGGAACCAGATGACTTGAAGATTTGAAATTTTGTTCAGGACTCTGGGAGTTCGAAGTTGTCAAATGAACGTTGATGGCGAGGCCAGGTCGGATGACATTGATTGTTGGATATTATCGTATGCCTCTTGTGTCAAAATTACTTAATCTACACTATTAATCATTAATAGACTAGCTCAAGTGATCAGCTACTATATTTCATCCACCCCTACCCCCTACCCCTATCATGTGAAGAGTGGACAATGCTACAGTACGCTTATGCCCCAGGGCCTTATGAGGTCACCTCCAATCGTCCCGTGCCGGTCGTAGGTTGCGTAACCGGCTCGTCCATAAGTCCTCCCAGCCATCGTCCAGCTGGTCACCATCGCGCGGACGAGGCCACGTGGGCGTCTCATCTGTTATCACTCCCCGAACCAAATGCTGAAGAACAATTGCTTGTGAGGGGAGGCCGTGGGGGTAAGCGGGGGTGTGGGGGGGGGAAGAAGAATACTCAATATCCGAAATAGCAACAGCGGCAACGGAGAGCACTTTAAACCAGTGTTTGTAGTATCTGTTCTTTGGTTTTCTGCCACACGCTCGTGGCGCACGAGCTACATTTAATTTGCAGTTGCGCCCGTTGTTGATTTTGTTGTGTTGATGTTGTCTGGAACCAGATGACTTGAAGATTTGAAATTTTGTTCAGGACTCTGGGAGTTCGAAGTTGTCAAATGAACGTTGATGGCGAGGCCAGGTCGGATGACATTGATTGTTGGATATTATCGTATGCCTCTTGTGTCAAAATTACTTAATCTACACTATTAATCATTAATAGACTAGCTCAAGTGATCAGCTACTATATTTCATCCACCCCTACCCCCTACCCCTATCATGTGAAGAGTGGACAATGCTACAGTACGNCGTACTGTAGCATTGTCCACTCTTCACATGATAGGGGTAGGGGGTAGGGGTGGATGAAATATAGTAGCTGATCACTTGAGCTAGTCTATTAATGATTAATAGTGTAGATTAAGTAATTTTGACACAAGAGGCATACGATAATATCCAACAATCAATGTCATCCGACCTGGCCTCGCCATCAACGTTCATTTGACAACTTCGAACTCCCAGAGTCCTGAACAAAATTTCAAATCTTCAAGTCATCTGGTTCCAGACAACATCAACACAACAAAATCAACAACGGGCGCAACTGCAAATTAAATGTAGCTCGTGCGCCACGAGCGTGTGGCAGAAAACCAAAGAACAGATACTACAAACACTGGTTTAAAGTGCTCTCCGTTGCCGCTGTTGCTATTTCGGATATTGAGTATTCTTCTTCCCCCCCCCACACCCCCGCTTACCCCCACGGCCTCCCCTCACAAGCAATTGTTCTTCAGCATTTGGTTCGGGGAGTGATAACAGATGAGACGCCCACGTGGCCTCGTCCGCGCGATGGTGACCAGCTGGACGATGGCTGGGAGGACTTATGGACGAGCCGGTTACGCAACCTACGACCGGCACGGGACGATTGGAGGTGACCTCATAAGGCCCTGGGGCATAAGCCCCCCCCCCCCCTCCCTACCCGTTAGCATAGGCTCCAACATCGCCCTGTACCCCAATGCGAGACAGGCAAGAACTAGTCGCGGACAGGACGCGGAGCGGGCTGTGGGCGATGGGGTCAGACAACTTCCCTGGGTCGCTGCTGATTCGCCTTGGGCTCGGGCGGGACGCCGTGGCGCGCCACAACCCCTGGGAAGAGATGGTCAAGCTGTCGCAGGTGTTGGAACGTGACCTTCTCTTCTTTTTTTCTGTTATCCTTTCATTAGTTTCGCCCTTCTTTTCTCTCTCCCTCTTATATACGTAGTCGTAACTCAGATCCTAGGTCACATATAGCAGGCTCTTCTGCCCCCTGCCTCCCTCAGTCCCTCCCTCCCACTACGGTTCGTTCGTGCCTTGTATTTTTCTACGGCAAGAATAATTCAGCCCTTTCTTCCCTACGTACCGGTAGTCGATTCGCGTCGCATTGTGCCTGCGGGCCCATATGCATATACACACCCAGCTTAGTAGCGCATGGACCATGTACATACGCGGTTAGTTATTGCGCGCAGTGGACTAGCCCAGCGCTACGGTAGCGCGAGGGGGTGGGGTAATGCTTGAGCTAGATCTAAGAGTTCAGGAATATTATCTTCTCCGTAGGATCTAGACCATGAAGAATGGGAATGGAGAAGATTATTAGAGATCGGGAACGGTTCCAAGAATAATCTGCTGTTTGTTGTTCTAGAGAAAATTAGGCTTTTGGTTCATATTCGTGGCCAAAAGAACAGCAACGAGGCACTGTTTGGTTGATCGTGTGAGTTGGAATACCGAGTGGGTACAGCACGGAACAGTGCTGGCAGACTGGTAGAACACGCGAACAGACAGGGCTGCTGCTTTTGTAGCTGGCCAGCGGTCGCTGGGCTAGGTATTTCGTGATTTCTCATGGAATTACAGTTCCAAGCTCGGAAAGGAATGCGTGAGACGGGTCGAGTCGTACCACACGGTGCAAGCAGCGTACGCGCAAAAAAGACCGGTATGTTCTCATGTAGTTTGTTAATCTCTGACGCCCAAGGGCCGAGGGCGTACGTGTTTTAGGATGGCTTGAGCGACTTTCGAGGTGAGTTCGTTATCATCCTTTCACTTTACGAGGATTACGTTTCTGTCCGGCGTTTGTGTCCTTTGTAGCTTCGCTGTATAATATCTCCCCCACTCTCACCCC
>MEHQ01003572.1:146847-182041 GCA_008828725.1 Saccharina japonica
GGTGTACTCATGTCGCTGCCACGGCTCGTAGTCATTCGTATGACCATAGACCCTCGCATCCCTACAATGCCGGGACGGAGCACGTTGGGTTTTCACCAACCAGGCAGACATTGCTTGCACCAAGCGCGAAGCGCCGTGAGGTATCGGGCGAGTCGCATGGAGGGTGAGCTGCATCCTGCTAAAAACCGCCTCTGAGGCGGACTTGCATATGGACGACAGCTTCAATGGGGGGGAGAGAAGAGCCTGCCATCTGACCCCAGATCTGAGCTTCGACTATAGGACGGCGAATATATTTAATCGGATGGAAAAAGCAAACAAAGGATCAATGATTTTTCGTGCTCGTACGGACACTGGATGCGCTGTCGCTTTCGTAGGATACATAGTCAGGACATTTCAATTTGCAGACAACACACGGAATATACAACAAAAGCGAATACTTCGAACTCTATATACCAACCATTACTCACCTACACGTACGCGTATACATACATACCTGTTTATATCCACCTGTACTCGCCTGCATCTCTCTATACTCGTGTACCTATACGACAGTATATGGCGCGGAAATGGCTCATGTTTCGTCGTGCAAGAGTCGATTTAACACCTCGGACAGATCATACAGATCACGTAGATCATTCCCACTCCACAATCTAGATATTTCAAGGCAGATCTATCTATTCCCGATCTTGTATGATCTGTATGATCTGTATGATCTACAGCAGTAGCTCATGCTGCCGGGTGGGACCCGTACAACGATCTGAATGGTACATGTACGTAGCACATGTTTCCTGGGTTAGATCTGTACTCTACCTCTCACAGCAGCAGGTGAGGAACTAGATGCTCTACATATATATAGATCATGATTTGTCCGCAGTGTTAATTATTTTGCTCCTAATTTTCTTTTTTTAAGTGCTGTCATGTACCGTATGTACCGTGTTCATCCTGCACTGATATTTATGCAGCTTATCCCGAAGAGGACGGCGCACGACAAGTTCCCCAAGGCCCCGAGCATCATCCCAAAGTTTCGCACCGCCTACCTGGAGGTGATCACCTTGGGCGTCAGGGACCTGAAGCCTCACGGTTTTCAGGTAAGACGTTTGTTTTTTCTGCAAAGGTAATTATATTCGTTGAGACTACGTAACATATTTGTCGGAGGGAAAAATATATTCGTTGGGACTAACGTATTTGTTGGAACCTCTCCCCCTCCGAATTCCTCCGAACCCTCCGTTGACATTTGGGTGAAAAGCGGTAGCGTAGTCGTTGAATGTATTCGTTGGGGCCTCCCCCCCTCCCCCCGTTGCCGAACCCTCCGTTTCATATTGAGCGTAGGCGGTGGCGTAGAGCCGTTGAAAACATCGTTCGATATCTCTCCAATGTTTCCCCGGTCGGTGGTGAAAACCCAGCGTGCTCCGTCCCGGCGTTGTAGGGATGCGAGGGTCTATGGTCGTATATACGACTACGGCCATGCATGACATGAGTACGACATGAGCCCCCCCCCTCCCCCCGCGCGCTTCGAACCTTCGGTTGATACTGAGTGTACGCAGGCGGTGGCGCAGCCGTACGTGCAGTTCGAGATGACGTCCGGGGGGGAGCAGGTGTCGTTCACCACGCGCGCGTCCAAGCTCCCGTCGGGGAAAAACGCCAACTTTTCCGAGAGGAAAGTGAGCACCGTCATTCTCCCGGAGAACCCTCTGTTCGCTCCGCAGCTCTGCATCAAGGTGGGTGGGGGGACGCGTTCCCGTCTACGGCATGGGTTACTGCTGCTGCTGCAGCACTCTCTGAACTTTCTGAGGCTCCTCGCCCTCCAAGGAGTTATTTTATCTCACGCACAAACACTTGACCTTCACAAAATATGAAGGCGGGGGGGGGGGGAACTCGATCAATAATCTCCATGTAATTCGACCCTAATACCTGCCGTAGCATGGTTCGCCGCGCACTACCCGCCATCTCATTTTCTCGCCTCCCCCTGCCCTCCCCCCCCTATGGTGCCGGTGTTCACCGGGATGGCATTGACGTTGTTCTCGATGAGCGCCGTCTTCTTGAACCTACCGCGCGGATAAGAACGTAGATAAGCACAGGGTGACTCCACGGCAGTAGTTGTTGAAATCGTGAACGCCTTGCGGGTGACCCTTCGTCGCCAGAGCCACAGACCCTGCGTGGATCCGCCATACCGGTGTATATACGAAGCAATAGTAGATACCCATCCATGCTGTGCCCCGAAAATGGCTGGAATGCGGTAAACTACGTTTCTTTCGTTTTCTACAAATACACGCAACGTATTGCGAGATGTTGCTTACATAGTTTGCCACCTATTACTGTAATAATCGCTCAACAAGGCAAACCCCAAAATAGCAGCCCAGACGGTTCGTGGGTTTTTCTCCGATCCCAGGGATGGATGAATACGTGTTTCGCAGCGCTCTTGAGGCACAGTACGCCCAAGGTATAACGGAACTGGCTGCCTCCCTCCCTCCCTCCCTGCCCCCCGCCTCTGTCTTTGGTCGTTGCGACCGGCGCTGAAGGTGATCGACAAGCGGATGTCGGGGTTAAGCAACCCGGTTGTCGGCACCTGCAGCGTAGACATGGCGCCTAAGATGCCGTGGAACGACGAAGGGTACCAACCGCCTCAGGTGAGAGTAGTGCTCCACACATCGGACAGACCGATGCTCGTAATCGATCCCCACGTCATGATCTACAGCGGATATTTCAGGGCGTAATCGATTCCTGACCTGCATGATCAAAGTACATAGAAAAGCTCACGTTGTCGGGGGAGTGGCAAGCTGGATATCCTGCCATGATTTAGCAAACATGTTCCCTGGGCTGGAGCTGTTACTATTCGGACCCTGCGCTGCATCCCAAAACGGCAGGTTTGGGGTCTAAATTTTCTCCTGTAAATCGTGATCTGATCTGTCTGTCGGGCGTGTGGGAGTATTTTCAAAGGTGTCTTTATGACTGGATTACTGGGGGGCCATAGTAAACAGGACCAAATATTGTTACTAAAAATAGTTCAAAAAAAATAGGTTCTTGTGTGTGCCGTAGGTTCTATTTACTACGGCCGGCCCCCTTGATAGTACTGTAGGGTATATATGTACTCTGGGTGTACCCGGGTATCTACCCCCGGGTACGACCAACATACCCGTATAAGCACGCTACAGTAGATAGCACACCACCTTGGGGGGGCGAAAACTTCCACGCTGATTTTTCTCGACAACAAATGGGGGTGCATAACGCCGAGCGAAAAACAATATCTGTGGAAAACTCTCGACGAAATATTCCCGGATTCCACCATTCCCGTTGTGCGTGCCCCCCTATCACCGGTTTCGGAGAAACTCGTCTATTTCTAGGAAATTCGCCGTAGGGGGTGTGTTACGTTTATCACCCATGGGTGATACGGTAGCAAGGTTAAGGTTTCACACCTCGGACAGATGATCGATTCCCACTGCATGATCTATAAGCAGTAGACCTTTGAAGGCAGATTTTTTCCCGACCTTGTGTATACCGTATATGATCTACAGTAGCTCGTGTTGGCGGGTTGGACCCGCATAGCCTCCACGGTATAATGCAGCGCATGTTTTCTTTCTTGGTTGGATCTGTACTGTGCAGATCTGGCACAACCTCTCACATCGGCAGGTGAGGAACTATTAATAGATGATCTACAGATCATGATCTATCTGTAGATGATCTAAATTATTATATATCTGTAGACATGATCTATCTGTAGATGATCTAAATTATTATATATCTGTAGATGATCTAGATCGTGACATATCTGTAGATTATCTAGATCATGATCTAGCTGTAGATGACCTAGAGCATGATTTATCTGCAGATGACATAGATCATGATATATCTGTAGATTATCTAGATTATGATATATCTGTAGATGATCTAGATCATGATATATCTGTAGATGATGTAGATCATGATCTATATGTAGATGACCTAGATCATGATCTATCTGCAGATGATCTAGATGATGATATATCTGTAGATGACCTAGATCATGATCTATCTGCAGATGATCTAGATGATGATATATCTGTAGATGATCTAGATCATGATCTATCTGTAGATGATCTACTGTAGATCATTATATATCTGTAGATGATCTAGATCATGATGTATCTGTAGATTATCTAAATCATGATATATCTGTAGATTATATAGATCATGATCTATCTGTAGATGACCTAGGTCATGATCTATCTGTAGATTATATAGATCATGATATATCTGTAGATGATCTGGACCATGATCTATCTGTAGATGATCTAGATCATGATATATCTGTAGATGGTCTAGATCATGATCTATATGTAGATGATCTAAATCATGGTCTATCTGTAGATGTCCTAGATCATGATATATATGTAGATGATTTAGATCATGATCTAGCTGTAGATGATCTAGATCATGATCTATCTGTAGATGATCTAGATCATGATATATCTGTAGATGATCTAGATCATGATCTATCTGTAGATGATCTATATCATGATCCGCCCGAGGTGTGAAAATTTTGATACTCGGGCACCCCAAAATGTACACATACCCTACAAAAATACACCTTTGGGGTATTTCGTTTCGAGTTGTCGCTCGCTCGATAACTGGTTTGAGTCGGCCACTGCTGGTGGACGGCAAAAGCCGTGGCAATGCTCAATTACTTGTGTCCCCGAGTTACACAGCACAGCAGTGGGTTAAGAGTTAAGAGCGCCCGAGTTAAGACCATTCTAGGGTTAGCCAGCGGCCACATAAGCATGTCCCGCCTATATACACTGAAACCTACGGTACGTGTAGATATTTCCCACAACAGATCAAGATCGTTGCGTATTCAAGAGCGCCTATTTTGGCTTTTGTCACGGGGCGCTCTTAGTTCGGGGTGCCTCCTGTACCTGGTGCGTGTATGGACCCTTCAAAAGCGGTCGTCGGTCTCCAGAAAAAGACCCCATCACAAGAAGAGCTGGTGCAGGCGTTTCTCGGCATCCAACAGTGGTACGTTAGCGACCAAAACACACAGAAAACATGACTCGGTACCGCCAGGTCGTTGAGCTGAACAAACGACGGCCACGGTTTAAAAAAAACAAAAGCACAGAAAAATGACTCGGTGTATACGTACACAGCAGGGTCTTGAGCTAAAAAAGCCGACCACAACTCCTCGAGTAAAAGAAGCTGACCACACCTCACGCCCACCACGCTTGTTTAACCTCTCGCTGTATCCTATCACCCCCGCCTCCTCCCCCTCCCCCAGTCGCAATCCTTCAGCAGCCTCGACAAAAGGGATCATCTGGACGACACCCTCGGCGGCGGCGGCGGCGGCGGCAACTCGGTCACGCCAAATACCACCAGTCTACTACCGTCGCCGGACCACAGGAAAAGGTCCGGCGGCGCGGGCTCTCGCCGACCAGGGGCGACAAGCGCAAGCGCTGGCGACGGTGTCGGTGGCAGCGGAAACGCAGGCGGTGATAGGGAAGGGAGCAAGGTTAACCCATCATCCGGGGCTGGTGGTGGAAGAGCGCGGCCGAACGACGTCGTCGAAGGCTCCGCGGAAATGACCTCGGGTAGGCCAGCGGCGGCGGCAGAAGAAGAAGTGAGAACCTTCGCGAGACCTGAGAATTTCGGCGTGGGGGCGGTTGACATCGGGGGGGGTAGCGGAGGTGAGGTCGGCGGGGGGGGGGGGGGGGTGGGAGAGGAGGGGAGGGGGGGACAGGGCTGGAGCTTCCGCCGATCGAGGAGGACCAGGAGTATAAGAAGGCGATGATGAGACCCGACTTTGAGGTAGGCCGCGGGTGGTGGATTTAAACAGCAAAAGCTTGCGGAGTATAAGGATTATTTTCCATCTATGCGGCGCTCGTACTACTGAACAGCTCCACTTCGCCAATAGCTGACGAAGTATGATACCTGGTATGCTTTAAATACGTACATACAGCAAAGTGTACGATATGTGACTTGACTCAATTCCTGGAAGCATTGCTCAGGTGTCTTATAAAGGCCTTCACCCATTTCGTCAGCGGCAACCCCTCTCCTCCACAAAGAGAAACACCGCTCCCACCACCCCTCACCTCCCCCAACCCCCCCCACCTACCTCAACCCCCCCCGTCACCCCCCCTACCCCCCCCCCCATCCCCTCCACCGGCATCGACACGTTCCGCGCATCCTCCATGGCAACGTATTTCACGCATATTTGGTGGGCGGATGTCATCATTGCCTATTGTCCACAATAAAAAAATAAAAAAGCTATCGCGTCGACACGACGGCGGCAACGGCGGCAGCGGCGGCGACGGTACACGAGGGCGAGGGAAGCGGCCACGCGCGGCGATCGGCGGCTCTGCGGGCGAGGCCGCGCCATCTTCCGAGGCACCGGCGTGGTACGAGCGGCTCATCCAAGGAGGAGGGAAGGTGATAGCTTTGATATGATACAGGGGGGGGGGGGGGGGGGGGGGGGGGGGGGGGCGTCGTCAAAAGATGCGCACAGTCAATACACTGCGTGTTTGGCTCGTCATTTAGGAGCAAGACCTAAAGTCAAGTCCTTGTTTTGGTCGAGACGCTGAATATGTCGTGGCGGCGTGCGACTACCTTCACCGGCCGGGATTTTCCTGTAGTATAGGTATCATACTGTTACTAACCGGTAGTTTTCTCACTTGAGGAGCGTGTCTCAAGGTCAGAAAATTCTGCCTCAGATGGCAAAAACTAACTGCAACCAACCTCTACTACCGTGGGCATGAGTCGTCAAGCACTGGGTTGGCTGAAGCCGCCTATTACCCCAGTCGGCGGTCGTTGCCCATTTACTTTCTTGTTCTTTTTTTGTACTCTCTGTTTACCACTGAACTTTCTTGTTCTATTGTGTGTTATGTGTGTGTTCTTCGCATGAAGCGGCCCTTTTCCACCCGTCGATATTCTATTGTGTTCGTGTGTGTGTTCTTCGCCATGAAACGGTTCTTTTCCGCACCCGTCGATGTCCATCCAGCACACTCCAGTGTCCGTGCCGGTTCTTCAATCCTAAGAGAGATACCAAGCTCTGTGGTCACAAAAACTACGACAGAGTACTCTGTGCCGACTTCTGGACTGGGGTAATATACCTCCTCTCTCTCCGTTGTCTCACCCAAACACGACCACTTACAGTAGTACCCCTACCATCCGGGTTTCTTCCCGAGCCTACCTATGTAGGCTGTGTGTAAGCACGGTACGTAGCCCCGGTGGTCTAGCGGTTTACCTCGAATACTACTAAGGTTAAGGTTGGGGGTTCTATTTAAGTCTCCGTACGGACTTTTTTTTATCCCCTAATGCACCAACTATTGTAGCATGGGTATAGGCACAACTCGACGCCGAGTCGACGAGGGCAGAAAATGATGGACTCCTCTCGCGATAAAAAGTGCAAGGCACGTACCGTAGTGAGGAAGAACGAGGAGAAGAGCCTACTCAAGTGATCCGGGATCTGAGTTACGGCTAGGACGGAGAGAGAAAATAAGGGCGAACTGTTGATCGATCTCTAAAGGTGTACGTAGTTGGCAGGGAATGCGTCGTGGTGACTCAAGACAGCAGTAACACAGAAACCTTTCTCTTGTATTAATATCGAGCTGTCGAGTGACAGCTCATGACGAAGCATGAAAGGATATAATCCAGCAAGTTGCCAGACAGGAAACGTCCCATTCACCCGCAATATATCCGCCGCTCCATGCAGAGGTCTCCCTTACACGTAATTCCTCATCGATAGATGGAACTCCCTACGATATAATGGATCATCTCCGTCGTATCCTTGAACACAATCAACATAATAAAAGGGATGGGAAATACATGGTTGAACTTTGTGTCTGGGTGACAACTCACGGTCATTCTCCTGTTGACAAGAGCTTGGTCACGAAAAATCACAAATTTCCGACAGAACGAACAGCCCCAACCCAGCATGCCTGATACGTAGACAGGCCATTCAAATTTTTGTGTCGTCGATGGCACGATCTCGGAGGGGGGGGGGGTTATTTACGTAGGTTTCGCTTACAATGTGGTCATATGGCACATGCCGACACCTTTTTTTTTCAAAGAGTCATTGCCCGTAGTGCGGTACACAGCAGCACACGGCCGGCTGGCCGTGAAAAGGCCGAACAGTTCGGGTACTTTGCTTGCATGTTTGACTGTGGTACCGATAATCTTGGAACCAAAAATACAGGGACGCAACAATTGCGTTCCAGAAGTTGAAGAAAGCCTCACGGTTGTAAACACTCAGATAGAGAGAGTGGCGCGTTGATAATTGGCGAATCAACGCGGGTGTAGTGTAGTAACCCTGGGTGAGAGTCTCCGACTGATTGCAGCAGGAGGCCTCATTGATTCCAACCTATATAATATTTAAAGAGACGTCAGAATGTTACAACGGAATCCGACGCAAGTCGACGAGAGAAGAAAGTGCTGAAACCTTCACGCGATAAAAATGCAAGGCAAGAACCGTAGTGGGGGAGGAGGAGGGAGAAGAGCCTACTTTGTGACCCCGGATCTGAGTTACGACCAGGAAGGAGAGAGAAAGGAAGGGCGAAGATAATAAATGGGATGGACAAAAAAAAAACAGTATTATTTTACGCTGTCACCTATCATTCAATGTCGAAGCATTGGATTGGATAAGGCCTCCTGCCCCGTAACCCAGGAAGGATCTCGCCCGGGATAAGCCACCGCGTTGAGTGTGCGTTCGGCGTGTTGACCAAACCGTCTTCTTCCCGACAGCAGCAGCAGCGATAGTTGGAAGAAAAACAAAACGCCAAAAATGTTTGGGAAAAAAATGCCAAACAGGTGCCTTCACGGTGCGCGCCATACACGAAAGATATGAGTGAGTTCAAGTGGTGACTGTACCTAAATGACACAAGCAACGCCTGTGACACACATATATATGTACATCATATATATTTTTAATATTAAAAAAATAACAGCTGTGAGATCGAGGATTTCGTCGAAACTTTTATTTGCTTCGTAGCTGAGTGCGATACTTCGATCGCGCGTATTTACGGGGTTTTATATCTCCTCATATATATCGTATATATATCATATGCATAACAACTTTCTTGAACACCTTGTGCGGGGATAACGACGACTCTAACAGGCCTTGGGAGCTATCGACACGCAGGAGGAAGAGAAGTGGACGCTCGACGAGCTCAACATCGACTTCCCCAAGGAATGGGCCAGCAGCGAGTTCTTGGAGGGTCGCAACTGGTGGGAGTTTTGTGCACAGCATGCATTCCCGAAATGGATTAAGCATATACAAAGCACCACACCTCACGTTACACGGCACCGCAGACCCGTGCTACGAAAGAGGTGGCACTTTTGGGTTGAAATGGCTTTTGGATGATCGGGCTCCTTAGAGCCCGTCTTGACGAAGAAAAACGAAATTCAATTTGGAAAAAAAAAAATCAAATCCGCTTTTCATTGGTCAACACGCGCACCAGCGCCANGGTGCTGGTGCGTGTGTTGACCAATGAAAAGCGAATTTGATTTTTTTTTTTCCCAAATTGAATTTATTTTATACTCGTTAAAACGGGCCCTTAGGGCCCGTTTTAACGAAGAAAAAAAATCAATTTGAAAAAAAAAATCAAATCCGCTTTTCGTTGGTCAGAACCCGCACCACCACCCAAGATTATACCCAGAGATCCTAATCTTTAGTGCTGGTGCGTATGTTGACCAATGAATAGTGAATTTTACTTTTATTTTTTCCAAATTGAATTTATTTTTTCTTCGTTAAAACGGGCCCTTAACCCAAAATCGTCGGACTTTCATTCTAGTGTTGCAATATTGTAAATTTTGTACGTACTTGCCATGGGAATTGTTCATCGGGTAGCACTTTTATTTTCCTCCAAAATCAGTTTTTGACTTACTATTAGTATAGAGGTCCTCAAGTGACCACCCTCAGAAAAGGGCCTGCATGCAGGTGCACCTCTACCGTAGCATGCGCCCGCACCGTACCCCATGTTTTTAGTTGACTTGACAGAACATACCTACCTGAGGTCGGTAATCCCGCTCTTATCGTTTTTAATCAACTTCTTTCGACGGGTCCCGAATGTGTGCAAAAGCGCAGCGACGAGAATATGTTGCCGGTTTTTACTGATTGCACGTCACCTTTGCGGAGTAATTTACTTTTTTTTTTGTCGCGATCGTGCAAAGAAAGGCGGCTTCTACGTGTGGGTGAGTCGGCTCCCGTGTATCTGAGCTGGCGCAGCGCTGACGAAAACCGAGTGCCTCGCTACTACACACGTACATACTCCAAAACGTTTTTTTCCAGGGTCAGAAGCGGTGTAAACCTTTAACACACGAGGGCGGCATTCGTTGGCGATCGGTCACCGATGTGTTCCTTTCGGACTTCGACTTCGGCTCTATTCGAACGTTATCTTCTGAACCTGCTGCGGCGCCCACTCCTCTGCCTGCGCTCAGTCCGTCCTTGATGCCGATATGCACCGATTTTTCCTGGAAGTTCCGAATTCTTTGGAATTCCGAATTATGTGGAAAATCTTAATTATTTGTAATTCCGAACGATCTGTAAGTCCGAATTATTTGTAATTCCGAATTCTTCGAACTTTACGAATTACTTGTAATTCGGAAATATTGTACGTAACATGTGCGATGTATTTTCATTTCCGATTGATTTTATTTTGTTTTTTTCCCGAATTAGGTGGCTCAAGCGCGAGGGAGGCGGGAACGAAATCGAGAGCTTCTTGAAGAAGGCTCCGTTTGAGAACTACCCCCTCTTCCTAGGGGCCATGAAACTGAAGAGCGGTATCAGGATGTTTCGACAGATGCAAAGGAGAAAGGTCAGGAGCGAACCCGTCAACGAGCGTGAAGAGACACGTTTTTTCCTTCCCATGTATTATCCTTGCTCTCTTCTTTCTATCTCTCCCTTGTACTGTTAATAGTCGAAACTCAGATCCGGGGTCATACAGCAGGCTTTCCTCCCTCCACCCCACTTGCGGTTCGTGCCTTGCATTTATCATCGAGAGAAGACTTCACATTCAGCCCTTTATTCCCTCGTCGACTCACGTCGAATGTACTGCTGGTACCTTCACCTCTTTGCGGGCTTCAGAGGGGGGAAACACGTCGAAAAAATACATGGTATGACAGTTACAGATCAGCCACGCGAAGCGAAGCAACTCGGGGTTGACTGCTGGGGGGGGGGGTAACAGATTATAGCACTTGCAACACTGCATGGAGTTGTACAGCATGCTAGTATCATACATGCCACAAAACGTTACTTGCGCCTGCAGAACGTGACGGCTTACCCAACAACGACGGTTGGCGAAACCGCGTGTTTTTCTCTTTTTTGTTATTGTTTTTGGTCATGTCACCTGGGTCCTAACATGGTTATACTAACATTTAGTAAGTCGTTGATACAATAATGCTTCACTTTGGGGTTTCATACTATTAATAGTAGCCGCCGTCGTGTTACAGTAGTAAGAGGGGAGAGGGGAATGGGGGGTTACAATGAGAAGAGGGGAGGGGTACTTATTGTCACGCATGGCCGTAGTTGCATGCTTGGCCATACACCCTCGCACCCCTACAAGGCCCGGACGGAGCACGTCGGGGGGGGGGGGGGCACCAAATGAGCCAAGAAACACATTATAAGTACCTGGTAGTCGTTGATACGATCACGGTTCACTTTGGGGTTTCACCCCAAGTAGCCGCCGTCTTGTTTCAGTGAGAAGCGGCGGTATGGGGGGCGGGGGGGAGGGGAGGGGGCGAAGCCACCAACAGTGAGCCAAGAAACGCATTGTTCAATACTACAGTCGTTGTCCATTGTTGTCGTCAGTTTTGTTGTCTTTTTATCCTCCCTTGGATGGGGGATAAACACACACACACTTTCCACTTTCCGCACTGTCAATTTATTAAATAAGCGTGATGACACCTTTTGTGTAAGATGGGGCGACACCACCGACTGAAAAAAGGAGGATGACGACCATACATACACACTAAGCGGAGTCGAACGGCGTGCTTGAGGCAGGCTTCGCTCCCGAAAAAAAAAAACAAGATGACAACAAGCGCGTGATGTACGTACGTATAAGTTTTCTGTTAATATGCGCCACACCTCCTCGCGATATATGGGTTTATTCTGCGCCATTCCTCCCCCTGCTCCTTTTTTTTTCTTGTTTTCGCGCGACAACGCGGCAACAACAACAACAACAACAACAACAACAACAACAACAACAACAACAACAACAACAACAACAACAACTACTACTACTACTACAGGTCGGCCTGCTGAAGGGACTCGTCATCGTGTCCGAAAACCCGCCCGACCCGAAGGTCAGCGAGTTTATCGACATGAGCCTCCTGCGCGCGCCGCGGAGCTACCAGTGTCGCGTTTACGTGGTGAAAGGGATGCACCTGCAGCCGAAGGACGTGAACGGGCTGGCCGACCCTTACCTCCACTTTAAGGTTGGACAATGTTTCAGACTACAAGTACGTTCGTAGGTATATCCCTTGCACTTACTGGAAATACAACCCTTATAAATTACAAGTAGTTTGTGCCCCAAAACGGGGGAAATATACCTTTAATCGTTCTCCCACGACAACAAAAATAATATCATACGTACTTCATGCATAGAATCGAAGTAGTTTGTGCCCCCAAAAACACGCGGAACTTTTAAGCGTTTTTCACTACGGCAAAACAAAAAACCCCGCACTTGTTCCGAGTCGTTTGTCCACCCAAAAACAGCGGATTCCTACGTATTGCAAAAACAAAACACATACGTACGTATTACAGTAAATCCAAGTATAATGGTTTTGTCCCCCCAAAAATTATGGAATACTACTGCAAAAACTTATCCATACTAATCCCAAGTGGTTTTTCGTCCCAAAAACGGCGGATTACTACGTATGTAGTGCAAAAAAACAATCCCACACTGAATCCAAGTAAGTGATTTGTCTCGCAATAATGTGGTTGCGTGCCGACTTAAACCGACTTACTGACTTAGTCTTTACTGAACAAAAAATAAGATTATCAGATTATTAGAGATCGGGAACCGTTTCGAGAACAATCTGTTGTTTGTTGTTCGGTTGATATTCGTATGTTTGTTGGCTGGACCGTTAACGTTGATGACAGCAACTTATATAGCATTGTTTCGTTGGTCACGCGAGTGGGAACACCTAGTGGGATGCAGCACGGAACAGTGCTAGGAGACTGGTATGAAGTATAAAACACGCGAGCAGACAGCGCCGCTGCCTGTATAGCTGGCCCCAAACAAAAACACCGCCCGAGACCCACAAAACACACTCGCCAGCCGGATACAACGACATAATAACTCCGAAAATAGAAAAACATCCGCACGTAACGAAACTGTATAACTAACCAACCCCCCTACCCAACTACTGTAGAGCCATGCCCTTACAGGGGTGGTGGCTTATTATTTTTAGGCTCCTCGCGCGAGGAGCTCATCATCCGAAACACAACTTTCGCAGAAGCTTGTTCGAGCAGCCCTACGAGTACGAACATTTTTTTTTTATGCGATATACTGGTAATAGTCCTGAAACAAACATACCAGTAAAAGCATCATGCTATTAATAATTGATACTGGTAGTTGCTCACTTGATGAGAAGCTCATCCGGTCCCAGTGACAAAATATTGCCCCAGAAGGCAAACACTAACTACAACCCCTACTACCGTGGGATAAGCCACTATATAGTCCGCAACTTATAGTCGGAAACTTGTAGTCGGTAACTTATAGTCGGCCAACTCATGAACCTGACCTACCTTTCCACACACACACCCACGCACACCAGATCGGGAAGCTGAGAGAGGACGACGGCAAGGACAAGGAGAACATCAAGATGGCCACCCTTAACCCAGAGTTCTTCCGCCCGTTCGACTTCAACGTCACTTTGCCCGGGGAGTCTCAACTGAAGGTCAAGGTAAGCCTTTGCCGAGAGAGTGTGTGTGCCTATGTACGTACGTACGTACGTACGTAGAAAGTCAGGATGTCTACCGTATAACACGTGTGACAAGGTCACCTGTCTGCTTGGTCGGTGAAAACCCGACATGCTCCGTCCCGGCATTGTAGGGATGCGAGGGTCTATGGTCATACGAGTACGGCCATGCATGAAAATGAAGTACACCCCCCCCCCTCCCCCCCCCCTCCCGACGAATTTCGAAGCTGTTTTTTTCTCGACAGCGGGAAGAAAGGGTGCGAAAGCCGAGCGATGTGTAACGGTCTTTTTATGGAAAGATTATCTCGACGAGATCTTTCCATAAAGCCACCACTTTTTTGTTGTTGTGTATGACCCCCTAAGGCATGTTTTGGAGAAAATCGGCTCCGAAAAAATCTCCCCAGCAAGGGGGTGTGTCATCTTGCGTGTTTGTGCGGTATTTGTCTTCCCCGTCTCCTCTCGCTTGCCCTCCATGCCGACTCGCCCAACAGCCCACGAGCGCTTCGCGCTTGGTGCAAGCATTTTTGTCTGCCTGGTGGGTGAAAACTCAACGTGCTCCGTCGCGGCGTTGTAGGGATGCGAGGGTCTATGGTGATGCGACTACGGCCATGCATAAATACGAAGTACACCCCCCTCCCCACCACGGTACATACGTGCCTTGCCTTTTTATCGCGAGAAAGGGTTCAGCACTTACTTCGCTCCTCAACTTGCATCGAATTGTCGTTTGATAGCATGTGACCGAATTAGCCCAACAGGTACTGCTGTTGTTCTTTTTTTTTAACGAACTTCCTTGCTGACCTGCCGTGAGGAGCACTGCCACGACAGGGTAGGGGGGGGGGGCGGGTGTGGCGGCTTATTATTTTCTGACCGAAACTTGTATGCGCTGCATGCGCTGTATGCGCCAGTCTTAAAACAAGTGTGTACGATTACTCGTACCCCATGACAGTGTTCCACGCTACTGAACGATGACTACAGTAGGTAGACTGATTATGTGCTGCTGTCGTCGCTACGTACTGAACATTGTTTTTCATCACGGCAACATATTGATGTTGCCTATAACCTTGACAGTCACCACCACCACCACCATCATCGTCCTCCTTGATATGACGATGGAAAAACCCAGTTGTACGACTACGACCGATTCGGTGCCGACGAGCTGATCGGCCAGACCGTGATAGACCTCGAAGACCGCTGGTTCAGCCAGGAGTGGCACGATCTGGAGAGGCAGGACGCCCTCGCTTCGGAGAGGCGGGAGACACAGGGCCCCTACAAGCCCCTCGAGGTCCGGGACCTTACCGTGCCGACTAGCAGCAGCCCGCAGGGACAGGTAACACGGCTCGACATCCCACCGAAGTTGCTGTTGTTGGTGGTGGTGATGTTGGTGGTGGTGGTGGTGTTGGTGGTAGTGGTGGTAGTGGTGGTGTTAGCGTTGGTAGTGGTAGTGGTAGCGGTAGTGGTGGTGGTGGTGGTGGTGGTGTTGGTGGTGTTGGTGGCGTTGGTGTTGGTGTTGGTAGTAGTGTTGGTGCTGTTGTTAATGCTGTTGTTGTTGCTGTTGTTTTTGTTGTTTTGTTGTGGCTATTCACATCAACTCATTGCTCTACTCTAATTCGTGTGGCCACACAAGACAGGATCCGAGATGGTCAGGCAAGTGAAGAGGTTCCCTTTTACCGACTGCTAGCTAGAGAATTATCCAACCGCCGCCTATCTACATTGTCCAAACGCGAAAACAGCTGCACACACGTAAACAAGCGTAGAAATCATCCGCAGCAACGGTAAAAAACAAAAGGTTGTACACCTCACCTGGCTTATGTAGATTTAGGCCACCAGAACGTACTCGGTCGAGAAAAGTTATTTCGCCAAGGGCAAGAGCAGTAACGGGCGAAGCGTTAAGCATGCAGAAGGTCTACAGAACGTCAGAACACATTTGCAAATTCCAAAAGAAAGGCAGACGTCCTAAGCAATCTTCAGAGAAACCGGTAACAATAAAAAACGCAACGTCCACAGAACGCGGGCAAATCCGCACGTTGCGTGATTTTTGTTTAAATGTTGCAAAAAATAAAATGTGTTTTTATAGAAGGTATGCGTTTTTTTCTCACCTTCCAACAGGAAGTGGAAACGGGAGGGGTCCCGCCCACCCCGTTTGATGTTTTTTGCGTACCGCGTGTGTTCTCCAGGCTCGCGCGGCGAACTAACTGGCGTATGTATCCTCGTTCGTACGCATATGGTCTCCCAATATTTGGTCCATTCACGTGCAATCCACTGGCCTTCGTTTTTCGTCGAATCGCAGGTCATGATGTGGATTGATATCCTGACCCTGCAGCAAGCGCGGCGCTACCCGCCCGTTTCTATGGAGCCGCCCGCTCCGATGAAGGTATGTATGTACACGCTTGTACCTATAGGAGGTTTCGTAAAAAGGAGGCGTGCTACGAACGGTGGGGGTTACTTTACACGTTTTGAGCTCACAAAACATTTATCACTGGTGGGGGAACGCATGCTATATATATGGTACGACTCGACCCGTCTCACTAGAAATCACGAATCACGAAAAACCTGGGCCAGCGAACGATCGCTGTCCAGTTGGAAGCAACAGCCCTGTCTGTTCGCGTGTTCTACCAGTCTACCAGCACCGTTCCGTGCGGTATCCACTTGGTATTCCCACAATATCACTGGTAGAAGTGCATTATTTTCCTTCAAAGGGTGGTCACTTGAGGAGCTCTATTCCTCAACCCGAAAACTGATTTCGGAGAAGAGCACAAGCGCTACGACCCGATGATCAATATCATCGCCTATGTATGCGCAAAAAATCATGTATACTGCAAAAGGAAAAGGCCACTCCGATGACTTTGGGTTATAAAGAGCTCCGCCATTCAGAAACTATTGTAGCAAAAAATGCGCTACCAAAATTCGGAGCACGGGTCGGGGAGAGGGCCATTGCCCCCCAGGTAGACGGGCCCCCCCCAGCCCCCCCAGCCCCCCCCCCCCCTACACTGCACAATATGGGCGTAAAAAAACTATTTGTGGGGACATTGGACAATGTATCTATAGCAAACCCCACAAGGTGTTGACAACCTTCCAACTCGGTACGCCTAACAATAATCGTGTGTGTTACATTTTGCTCAATGTTTCGTTGTGTTTATGTTTACCGGGGTAACTACTTTCTGCGAAGAGGCTCCGCGTTGATTGGCCATCGATTCAACGCGGGTGCAGTAGCTAGCCGTTGGGTGAGAGTCTCGGGGCTGATCGCAGCAGAGAGGCCTCGTCTAACCCCAAACAATACACTCAGGCTGATCGCAGCAGAGAGGCCTCATTAACCCCAACCTATATACGTACCTGGTACGAATTAAAGCGACGACAAAATGTTACGGCAGGATTTGTTCACGCCCACACTATGCAGGGGGGGGGAGGTACTTCATTTTTTCATGCATGGCCGTAGTTGTATGACCATAGACCCTCGCATCCCTACAATGCAGGGACGGAGCATGTCGGGGTTTTACCGACCAGGCAGACATTGCTAGCACCAAGCGCGGAGCAGGGGGGGGGGGGGTACTTCATTTTTTCATGCATGGCCGTAGTTGTACGACCATAGACCCTCGCATCCCTACAATGCCGGGACGGAGCATGTCGGGGTTGCACCGACCAGGCAGACAGGCTAAGAACAAGGGGGGAGGGGGGGGGGGGGGGGTTGTCCCGGCTAACTGAGCTAGTTAGCTACCCAATGCATTTTAGTTATCCTGTGCGATTTTTACACAACACTTTATTTGATACCCACGTACCTGATGGGGGGAGAGCAATGCCCTTATAGGGGTGGCGCCTTATTATTTTCTGAGCTCCTCACTTGATAATAGTATAGAATTTCAATAATCTCCCCCCAATCATGACTTTTGAAGAAGGTTGTTCGTGCAACCCGACCAACATTTGTAGGACCTACATATACCAGTAATCCTAAAACAAACATACGAGCAACCGTACCACGGTGTAACCGGTAGCTGCTCTCACTTGAGGAGTTCCACTGGTCAGAAAATATTCGCCTTTGAAGGCAAAAACTAACTTCAAAACCAACCCCTACCTACCGTGGGATGAGTCGGGATTGTGTTTGGGTCTCTTTAGCTTAACCCTTTCTTCTACACCTCGGACACCCTCGGACAGACAATCGAATCCCACTCGATGATCTAGATCTCTCAGGGAAGAGATAGCGGACACTCCGGAGAGATCATCGAATCCCACTGGTTCAGATATTTCAGCGAAGAGATAGGACTCCTGATATGTATGACCTATATACAAACAGCCCATGTTGCCGGGTGGGAGCCGTGTAGTATTCACGGCCTACATAACACATATTTCCTCTGGGTTGGTCTATGGTCAGACGACTACGGCCATGCATGACATAAATACACGCCACCCCCCCCCCCCCTCCCGCCCTTCCGTCCGGGACTTGATTTGTTTTTTGTTGTGTCGTTTTTTTCCCCCGAACACTCCTGGCTACCCCCCTACCATACCGTACATGGCACGCCTCAATGCATCCCACCCCCGATGCACATCATACACGTAAACGCCTCCTCCGGAAGGTGGAGGTGAGGGTCGTGATCTGGAGAAGCGAGGACGTCGTGGCCTGCAACGACTTCTCGGGACTGCGCGACCTGTACTGCCGCCTGTGGATGGAGACCGACTCGAAGAAGAAGAGAGACACGGACACGCATTGGCGCTGCAAAAACGGCAAGGTGGGGTGCGGGAGGTTTTCACTCATTAACCCATTCAGAACTGAAAAAAAAACACACTGATTCCAAGTAGTTTGTCCCCATAAAATACGTGGGACCAGTTCTTGGACGGTTAAAAAGAAGTTTGCTGCCGCCTTTTTGGGCTTGTGGTTTTGGGCGAAAAGTCTGCCGGTGGTGTTTCCGAGCTGCGCTCCGTGTCTTTTACGCAGTCGCCCGAACCTTTTGCGTCGAAAAGTAAGTACCACGAGTGGTTGTATTTTATTCGTAATGGGATTTACAGTAGTGCTGCATCAGGTTTCAATTGTTTTTTTATTCGGTTCGCGACGGTTTTGACTACCCTACTGCAAAAAATTGTGTCGAAAAATGTGCGATTGCTGCTGTTGACGCTCCCTCCACACATTGGCGTCGGGACTGCCATATTGATTGGTAAAAACCTTGGTTTTGCGTGGGCGCCTGAACTTGACTGACGTTCCACAAAGTGCACACAGCCCTCATCCAAATATTTCTATCCACTCGCTCGCACGCCGACCGAAAACAAATCTCCTTCTACTCTTTTCGAAAGGGGTCGTGGAATTACCGCCTCAAGTTTGACGTGGACCTCCCCCTCAAGAGCCCCGAGCATGGACGCCTGGTGTTGCAGGTGCGCGCGTGATTGTTTTTTACCGCCAAGCTTTCGATACTTGGCACTTTGAGTGTCACCTGCAGCTGTGACGTATTTGCCTTACTGCCGTCGTGAGTTTCTCGCCGCCTGTACGACTAGTTGTGACTTACTTTCAACTTGTAGTTGTGACTTTTTTTGCCGTCTGTAAGTGTGACTTATGTGTCGTTGAAATTTCGAACACGCCTTCGTGAACTCCGTCCTACTACGACTGGCTGCTTACGACCTGGGAGAAACGCGAACACGCGTGGGATTTCTTTTGAAGAAAACGAAAGCCACAGCAGTTTAGTCTGCGTCACACACGCATTTTGATTAAAAAAAAACGCCGTACGAAACAGATAGACGCGCGTGGTCATGATGTGTGGGATCCTCACATCGGTAATTTATTTTTTACTTTTCATTTTTAATCATCCTTTTCTACTTCGCCAGCTTAACGCGTGGTATGTTTTTTTCACTCTACTACCGCCCATTGATTGTACGAAACTGGATCGGATGGAGGCTTCCCGCCCCTTCGCCTCCCCTGTTCTCGCTGGGAAGCTATCATATGCTTGAAAGAAGTAGCCAGTGACCGGGCTACTTCGTTCTATATATTCGGAGTTCATGGCACCAAATCCTACCTCAACTTTGTTGTCCCAACTCCTGAATTGACCTGATCGAGTAATGACATTACCCTCGGCGAGTTTCTGGACAAGCCGTGGTCACACATGTATAGGTGTCTTCATTTCTCCCCCCCCCGGGCACGTGCCTCCGTTGCTATCGAGCATAGTTTTCATTCACCATTCCCACGTGCCTACGAATCGATTTGATCCCAAACAAAATACCCAGGTCGATGATAACGACAAAATCTTGGGGGCACACATATTGGTACCAACGATCACGAGTTGAAGTACGTAAAGGTTTTCTTATCAACGGGGCGTCGAAACCGATGAACGGAGCGAAATTCCCTACCAGTGAAAAACGATCACACCTATTACGGATCACGAGCTTAGCTCGTCTATCTATTGTGTATAAACGTAGTTCATCCCGGCAAAAATGCCTACGTACGAAGAAGAGAAATCATTCGTATAACATTAGCCCACACCCGGCAAACATGCGGTACTCGTAAGTAAAAGAATGATCTACAGTAATACTGTAGTGTAGCCCACACCCGGCACACATGTGGTAATAACAGCTCGTGTATACAGCTCGTCCAGATAGGGATTGATCCTCCCCGATTTGAAATAGCTCCGAGCTGAGGCAAGCTGAGCTGATCTCTCTCTCTCTCTCTCTCTCTCTCTCTGGTCCTCCCCGAAATGAGCTACGTAGCTCCGAGCTGCGGCAACCTGAGCTGATCTGTCTGATACCATCTGTCCTATATGTGTGATCACGATGGAATCAGATGTGGGACCGCGACGTGCTGACGGCGAACGACATCATCGCGGAGACGTCCATCGACCTTTACCGCTGGTTCCTCAAGGTACACGACTTTTTTTTCTCACTTTACTCTTTATACAACTTGCCGTTCGCTGTATATATGATAAGGCGCGGCGCGGCACCACCACTCTATCATATATCCGTGCTATTACCAGTCTCCAGATGGATTTTACCAGTGCCTGGTGCGCTGCGAATCGAGTCCGCCAGTACTTACTTGCATGTCTTGGTGCAGCAGTCGGTGCATCTCTTCCTAAACATAGTCGCGTCGGAGCCGGCAATTTTATATTATTATTTTTAACAAATACGTCAGCTGTGAGTTCGACCAATGGAGTGGCTAATACTCATTTTGTTTGTGACATACATACCAGGTATGGTTTTGTCCGGAAATGCATAAACGTCTCGGGGGGCATTCACATCAATACGAACAGGGTACGTACGTAGAACTCCGCAAAATTCCCGCACGCAAGCTAACTATAAGCACGAAGTACTCAGGCAACTGATAACGAGGCCGGCGACTTCTTGGCAGCCAACTCATCGCCCTACTTTCTTGTGGCTAACAGGTGTACCGAGAGCATCGATCCACCAAGCCGTACCTCATCATGAAGGAGGCGCGAAAACAGAAGGAGCACGAGGAGTCCCTTGCTCTAGCCTCGCATCCAGTAGTTAACGGTGAGAGGCGACGTACCCTTGCTCTATAGGCTCGTTGCCACCTTTTTTTGGGCGGACGCAAAGTCGCTACTTCCCCAGGTCCCTTGCAAGTGCGTGTTCGGTTAGAGTACGTACCAAAGCATACCGGGGGGGGGGGGGGGGGGGGGGGGGGGGGGGGGGGGGGGGGGGGGGGGGGGGGGGCTTTTTTCGGAAAAATTACCGTACCCAAGTGCTTCGTTAAGATTCGGTATGACCTCACTCCCCCTACCGAACACCCCTGTATGGCTCGATACGGACTTGGCACCGGTACCCCAACACTTCGGTAAGTTCGGTACGTCCACCGAAAAGACCCCGGGTACCGGTATACCCTAATACCGAAGACACCCAACCTTGCAAAAAAGCTGCTTAACCGTACTACTGCTGCGAAACGTATGCCCATGCTGCAGTAGTTCCAAGCGTTTCACGTATCAGACAGATCCCCGATACCCCCTCAATGATCTAGATGTTTCAGGGTAGGTAGAATTTATTGGTCTGTATGGTGTGTAGCTCGTGGTGCCGGGTGGGATATGTCAAAATAAAATTCCTGGAAAAGGAAGAAGGGAAGAAAAACCAACCATTGACATCAGTAGAGACGCAACCTCAACTATTGATGTTCCTCCGGCGAGTGGGTGCTCCCATTTGTCCATTGTGTTGAATCAACACTTTTTTCAGTGGACATCGTTCATTAACATGTTTGTTTTTCAGTATTGTTATTATTATTATTATTGTTATTATTATTATTATTATTATTATTATTATTATTATTATTATTATTATTATTATTAATATTATTATTAATATTATTATTATTATTATTATTATTATTATTATTATTATTATTATTATTATTATTATTATGATGATGATGATGATGATTATGATGATGATTATGGTGATGGTTGTTATTATTGTTGCGTTCACCATCCAACAATGTGCAGCTTGGTGGGCTTCAACGTTGATCACTCAGAAATATTCCCTCCCCGAAATAGTTAAGAAGAAAACCATTCACATTAAGATAAACTAAAAAACGTTATTTTTTGTTGGAGACACTTCACACCGTGGACTCCATTCACACCACGGGCCTCCTTCCGCTTCCCATTCACAGTAGTGTATCACTGCTGACAAAAAATGAACTTACAGATAGTGTCCACTTCATGCCTCTGTACACTACAAACCCCCTGTATTTTTTTTGTGTGTGCTTTCGTTTTTTTTCGAACAGGGGGACGAATCGGCCAACCCACCGGACGCGCGCTCGACCAGAGCGAGCCTAACAACAGGCGATACTTCGGGTGCGTGCGTGTGGGGTACAGTATAGACATTCACACGACGAAATACCTGGCCCGCAACCGCTGTCCAGCTACAAAAGCAGCAGCCCCTGTCTGATCGCGTGTTCTACCAGTCTGCTAACACTGTTCCGTGCTGTATGTACCCACTTGGTATTCCAACTCACACGATCAACCAAACAGTACATAAGCCTCGTTGCTGTTCTTGTAGCCAAGAATATGAACCAAACGCCTGATTCCCTCTAGAACAACAAGCAACAGCTAATTCTCGGAACGGTTCCAGATCGCTAATAATCTTCTCCTTTTCAGTTTTTAGCCCTTTTTGCAACTCCTGAGTTTTTCTACTCTAATTCCAAGTGTTTTTCCCCAAACCGGGAGTGCGGTGTTGAAATATTAAATACAATATACTGCTATGTGCGTCTTACGGGGGACCATAGTGAAAATAGTGAATGAGACCAAATATTGTACCAGGTTAGTAAAAATAGGGAGACTGGGAGCTTGGGAGGGGGGCGAGTGTTGAAGTGAGGCTATTGACCTTAAGCATCTACCGTGTGAAGCTTGAGGGATATATATCACTCTCAACGCTTCGGTTTCGTTGATTTTTCTTATTTTAAGCGGTGTATAGTTTCGCCGGCGGCACCCAGTAACGTCTATTGCCTGTGCCAATTCCAACGTAACACTCTGAATGCCACAAAACAATCAAAACCTAATATCATACCCACTGAACCGCTGCTGTATAGGATTCCAACCTCCCTTCCTCAATATGTTCGACGCTGTCGTCCATATGCAAGAGAGTTTGCCTCACAAGCGGTTTTTGGTTGGATGCAGACCACCTTTCCATGCGACTGGCCGAACACCTCACGGTGCTTTGCGCTTGGTGCAAGCAATGTCTGCCTGGTAGGTCGAACACCTCACGGCGCTTCGCGCTTGATGTGAACAATGTAGATCTATGTCTGGTAGGTTAAAGCCCGGCGTGCTCCGTCTCGGCATTGTAGGGATATGAGGGTCTATGGTCATACGACTACGGCCACGCATGACACGAGAACGCCCCCTTTACACCTCCGCACACCGATTCATCCCTTTCATGGATGGATGGATGGATGGATTAATGGACGGAATAACGGATGGGCGGGTGGATTGATCCTTTCGTGACATGCACACATTTCATCGCTTACAGGGACGACGAAGAAGCACAACGAGAAAGAAGGAGAAGGAGAATAGGAAGAGGAAGAGAACGGGGGCGAGGGAAGCAGGGGGTACGCAGACAAGGTGAGGGGCGGGGACGGTATGCCTTTTTTGTCGTTATGACGGGGGTAAGGTTCAGGTTTTCATACAACAGGGACAGGCGGTTATTCTGCGCCTTTCTTGCGACCATGGACTCGATTTTGGCGAAGAGTTTAACTTGAGAGCAGGTGTACTTTCGCGAGACCCATCGACGTGAACACACACGAAGTTCTGAGGAGCGCCGGTTCTGCTGCGCGAATGTTTCCGTTATCTACTTGCTCGGGCTGGTATTGCCATGCTGTGGTGCAAGCAAGTGTCGGATTTCCGTTATCAACTTGCTTGGGCTGGTGTTGGCTTGCTACAGGTGCACGTGCCGAACCCGGGTTGATCTGTTTGATTGGCGTGCCCACGTCTAGGCACCAACTTGTACGGGAGTAAATTCGCGAGACCGGAACGCTTGGGGAAATACCTTAGATCGACCACAAAACTATCGCACCCGAGACGACGCCATCGCCCGCGACTACGCGGACGCAGGGGGTCGCGGTCCGTTCACGCACTTATGGCCATCGGGGCGAAGAAACGAAAACAAACGGCTACGATTATGTACGTTTAGTGGTTTACTATATTGGTTTGTTTCGTGACTAGGTTGCCCACGAAACACCTGCTGTCCCCCACCACCCTTCTCTCCCCCCTCCCCTACCTCCCGCCCCCCCCCACCCCCCTTGGTTCGTCCGGCCTGCCCCCCCCCTGCCCATCTACGGCTATCAAGGAGACAAACATGACGACGTTTCAAGCGGGGATAACTCGAGCTCTTCTGAATCAAACTTCGGAGACGGGGCACGAGGCGCCTATGACGGCGACGGCAACGACGGGGAGGAGGACGACGAGAGCGACGACGATGACACGGAAGTAGAGTCCGACACGGACGAGGAAGAAAAGCCCCTGCTCGAGTCGGCCGAACGATCGCGCGCAGCAAGGGCAGGCGTTCAGGTGGGCAGAAAAACACCGCAGAGAAATGAATGCCACGGTATATAGGGGTGGCGGCTTGATATTGATGTCTGAGCTCTTCTCATGATCGGGGGGAGGCTGTACCTGTCTGTGTCTGCTCGGTTACCGTTTTGAGTGATGATTCTGCGAGAGAAAATGGGGAACCACAGTAGTGGTAGTGCTCACGGACGAATTCCGAACCCAAGTGCCGCTGCAGTCAGTGGAGCGAGCGGCCAGACCATGCAAATTACCATTTACGGCACCGTCTAGAAAATAAAATAAACTCATGTTCTTGTGGAAGGCGTGTATTCTGCAGAGCATCTACCAATTCGATTTATCGCCGGAGAACCGTTGAGCTTTAACGAGAACCACAATCGTTCTGCGCGTCCCGTTTTCTATTTCTCCCTCCCCCCCGCCCCCCCCGCCTCTATAAATATATGATATATTTATAGGTTGGGTTGGCGTCGGTTGGCAAGGACGCTGTAAAACACGCCACTCGCTGCGTGAGCTAGACAACCAGGGTACCGTTTTTTGTTTTTGGCGGTCACCAAAGCTGGCGGTCGAGTAGATCATTTGTGCGGGGTGGAGAACCTTCACTCCGCACAAGGGGAATGGTCGTATCACGTAGTGTTAATATGGTAAGGCATCCGCGAGGCAGTTACATAGTAAAACCCATTGCTGTCTCCGGAAGTGGCCACACCAGAAATTAAATTAATTCATTGAAGCTGTCGTCCATATGCAAGTCCGCCTCAGAGGCGGTTCTTAGCAGAATGCAGCTCACCCTCCATGCGACTCGCCCAATACCCCACGGCGCTTCGCGCTTGGTGCAAGCAATGTCTGCCTGGTTGGTGAAAACCCAACGCGCTCCGTCCCGGCATTGTAGGTATGCGAGGGTCTATGGTCATGACTACGGCCGTGCACGACATGAGTACAACCCCCCCCCCCCCCCACGCCCCCCCCGCCGGCGCTCTCCCCCAGCCTCTTTTATCAAACCGCTGGCGAGTGTTATGATGGAATGATGCGTATCGATGTGTAGATCAAAAGTCGAGGCTCATAACCTGATCACTTAACATCCAATCCAAGATACTCGTATACAGTGCTCGTACTCGTGCGTAGTGACTACACATCAACTACTGCAGATAGGTATCCAGCTCAACATCAATGTCTCAACACGTTGATAAACGCGTACTCACGTGGTTGTCCAGTTCGCGACTGCCTTCCTTTGCCGATGGCAGCTTTGTTTTTCATTGTCCGGCGGATGGGTAAAAATTAAAGCTTAAGCTTACCACAATTCCACATATTATATATGAAAGTTTGTTCGCGTTTGTACCAGTAGCTACCAGCGCAGCCGGTGTAGTAATTGGTACCCTGAGCATGAATTTCTCGGGAGATAATTTGACTTATTTTCCTCAACAACGACGTTGTAAACGACATGGGAGGCGTGTTTTTTTATGGACCCCTCGCTTGACGAGGTTTATAAGTTCGCCAAAAAAATGAATTTGTCCCTTTAGGACCCCCGAAAGAGCGACCAAAACAACAGTAACTTTAGCGTTAGATCAACCCCGTCTACGAGTAGCGTCAGTCAGCGGCCAGCAGTGTTTAATGTGAAGAACACAGACACAGTGCGGGTAGGACCATGTTGCGCCCGTACCATGCCTTACGACTTCTTGCATTGAAGTTTGGACAACCAATTTATAGCATGCCCCAACCACCAATCACACCACAACCCAGTGGCCGTTTGCTGTCATCGTCGCTTTGAATCGTCATAGTTACCCCCCCTCTCTCAAGTAACATAGAGGGTTAAAATACCATACGAAAGTGTATTCCGACGAGCGATCCCGCGGCCTTAAAGTTGCACAACGAAAAGTAGCGTAAAAGCACAAAAAGGTTGTTTCCAACAATATTGGGAGGCTCTTCAGTTGAAAGGAACCCGAGTCAGTAAAATGCTACCCTTATCGTGTATAGCACGATTTTTTTACACGTGCAGCAATACACGAGACCGGACGGTTGTTTATGCGTTTGGTTTGCTGCAGGACGTCGACGCGTATCAGGCGATGCAGACGGACGACACGGACGAAGTGGTCAACACAATCAAGGTGAGCGTACCGTGTCAACGCTGAACGAAAAAGGGGCAATGGAAACAACACGCACCAGCAGTGAATTGAGGCAATCCACTCACCCCACCCGTGAACTTTGTTCAACCTTCTGTGTCGTACAGGAGGTATCATACTACTGTGAATCTAATTTAGCTAGGATATCAAACGATTCTTTAAAGGGCTTCACCTAGGATTTAACGTGGAATCGCACACCTAATATATCAACAAAATCTAATATATCAACAAAATCTTCTGTGGGCGGGGTGAGATGCGTCACCTACAGCTCAACAGCGTCCTCAACCGGATGAAAACCACGGACAGGCTTGATTAAGATTCCGTGGACAACGAATTTGCCTCTTTTCGCTTTCTTAACAATACTACGCAAGAGCTTCCACCGTCGCGTCATCATCAATAGTATGCGCTCTCCCACCATCCACGAGAAATCACCGGTATCATATCGCCTGAAAAACAAACCACTTTAGTAAACTACACCTCTTTCTAACCCTACTCGTGTTTGCATAGCCACCCGTTTATGGGTAGTTTATCGTTCTTGACAACAAGGGATTGCTCAAGCCAGAGGAAACATTGGGCGTCTCCTAAAAAAACAAAACAATTCATCATTATTTCGCTCCCTTTACAACCTATACTACCTATACATCGCCTCCTAAAACAACTGAGATAACAATTTTTCCATCCACACTTTATAAGCTAAATGTAATACCACTGTCCCTAAATATAAGAACCGTTTGGATTAAATATCAACATACAAACCATTCTTATAGTTCGATACAGAGTGGTATATACAGTCGGTACCCTAGACTACAGTACAGCAAAAATTGAGCTAACTTCTTGTTTTTCTTCGTCTTCCAGCCGCGTCCTGAAGTTGCTTTTGTTATCTGTTCGTTGTGGATTCGGCATCTTTGACAATTAACGTCGTCGTCGTCGCCGCCGCCACCGTCATCGTCATCGTCATCGTTTTCATTGCCGACACGGTCAACAAAAACAACAACACCACCACTATCACCACCACCGCAACCGCCGCAACCACCATCACCGCCGCCAACATCAACATCAACATCAACACCAACACCAACACCACCACCACCACAACAACAACAACAACAATGGCAACGATACTACCACCATCACCACCACCACCACCATCACCATCACCACCACCACCACCACCACCACCACCACCACTATCACCATCACCACCACCACCACCACCACCACCACTACCACCACCACCACCACTACCACCACCACCACCACAACCACCACAACCGCCGCCGCCGCCGCCGTCACCACCACCACTACCACCACCACCAACAATATTGGCAGGACTGGTTCGGGGTCGGAAAAGCTCCCGACGATGCGCGATGGCTCGAGCTCACAAAACGGGATCCGGAGGCAGGAACCGTCGAACGAATGGGTACGTACAGCCCTGCAGCTCGGCTTACATCCATTCCGCTGTTTTTCTTCGTGGGTACGTGTTTTAATGGACAAGGAGCGTGAATACGCTATTACAAGCCCCGTAGGAGCCATACGAAAAAAATCACGCTTCATACCTTCGGCGCAGTGGAAACAAAAACAAATGTCCAACCTGCAAACTGTCCCCCCTCCCCCCCCCTCCCCGACATCAATTAATGCCTCCACATCAGGAGAGCTGTTTAATATATGTGGAGCTCCTGCCAAAATGTTCGACTGATGCAGCAGCAATCTACCCCCTCCCCCCTCCCAACGTTGACGCCTCCACATCAGAAAAAGTGCTAATCTCTTTGGAAATCCCGTCGAAAACTTCAGCTGATGCAGCAAACTCCCCCCCCCCCCCCCCCTCTCCAACGTTAACGCCTCCAAATTTTCAGGAAAAGTGCTTATATCTTTGGAGCTCCTGCCGAAAGATTCGGCCGACGCGCAGCCCGTCGGTTCAGGGCGAAACGAGCCGAACCAGAATCCTTACCTCCCTCCTGCGGCCGGACGCATGAAGTTCTCGTTCAACCCTTTCCGCCTCTCGATGTCTCTTCTTGGTCCGAAGGCCTTTTACAAGGTGCGTCGTTGATTTTGTTGTTACTATTTTGTTTTTTGTGTTATGCCTCCGGCGGATGCCATTTTGATTCCCGTGGGAGTTTTCGCGGGAAATCGGAGTTCCCACGGTACTTTCCGTGGTGCTTGCGTGAGATTTTTATGGAACTGCTCGTATGGGAGTTCCGCTTTTTTGTTCGAGGGTCGATGTAAAATGTAGGAGAAGATAATTAGAGGTCGGGAACCGTTTCGAGAAGAATCTCTCGTTTTGTTGTTCTAGAGAGGTTTCAGGCGTTTGGTTCATGTTCTGCGTGCTTGCTTGATAGTTGACCTTCTTCATGGTAGCCATTGTTTGGCTGGTCGCGTAGTAGGTGCAAGTATCAAGTGGATGATGCAGCACGGGACGGTGCTGGTTTTACTCTGGCTGTCGACCTTCACCCCTTTCTTACCCTGCGCGCCCTTTGCCCTGATATTGTTTGCACACCGTATGATGGTCACCATTTCAGGTGCTCTGCTGCTGTCTGTGCATAATTATCGCGGCGGTGATTGCGGTGGCGGGAAATTACATCACCACGTTCGAGAGCATATTCTGAGGGATTTTATTATATCTTGTTTCAGTTGTGTCCCTGTCGCTGCTGCCGTTGATGTTGCTTGCCACCCTTGTGTTCCTGTTATTCCTGTTGTTGTTATTGGTGTTGGTGTTTGTCGTTGTTGGTGTTTGTTGTTGTTGTTGTTGTTTGTTGTTGTTGTTGTTGTTTGTTGTTGTTGTTGTTGTTGTCGGTGGTGTTGTTGTTGGTATTGGTGTTTGTTGTTGTCGGTGGTGTTGCTGTTGTTGTTTTCAGGTGTTATCTGAAGCCCCTTTGTTGGGGGGGCGTATGTGCTGCTACGCACCATGTATAGAGCACCTGCATTTTGCTCATCCTGTAGTTGTGCCATGGAGTATAGCAGTGGTATTTATTACTAATATAACTCACATCGCGGTTTTTTACATAGTGGCCCAGCATCGCGCGATCGTGTGGTGGACGTGCGTAGCATATAACTTGAGAGTTGATAGAGTGTGCCGTTCGGTCTACGTACGGCCCGGCGAAATAGTGGATGTTCACCAATCGGCGTGAAGTAGAGTGTGTGTGCCTGCATTTGTGCGACGTGGTTAGTTAGAGCCCCCGCCGATACATCGTTTTTTCAGTCAAAGCATGACGGCCACAACATGACGGTCATGACAACAAAATTTTAAGTTAAAAACAAAATCTGCATACGTACGTATAATATCGTGTTCCTTGGAGGTGGAAACGAATTTAATGTCTTGATTTTTAGTGTGAAAACATTAACTAGGTTTCGAACGAATGCGACGAGTTTCGAAACACGGGTTTGTGATCAACAGTAACCGGAGTGAACCTGCACAGCAGTGGTCGGGCTACCCCACTACCATGATGGCACGCGTCAAGAGGATTTAGCATCCCCATACATAGGCTAGCACTGAGAAAGAAGGTGGAAGGGGAAGAACACTTAGAGATATACGGGGGGTTGAGAGAAGGAATAGGAATGAAAAGGTATCTGCACGGCCCAATGGACTTCGCGAAAAAGCTGAAACTGCGATTTCGTGTAGGGGACCTGGACCTGCCAGAAAGAAGACGGAGGTATACCAGTAGCCGGGAGGAGGAGGAAGTAGATGCACAAATGTGCCCATGTGGCAAAGCCATAGAGAGTAGAGTTCACATAGTGGGAGAATGTGAAAGGTACAAGGAGGAAAGGGATGTGCTAGAGGAGGAGATGGGGAAAATAGACGAGTGTGACATGGAGCAGTTTGGTACACTAAATAGTAGCGAGAAAACGATCGCTATCTTAGGAGATAGATGGCGGCCACAGGCGGCGAAGCAGGAAGGGGATAAGATTAGCAAAAGGTTTCTCTGTAATATATGGAAACAACGTAATGAGCGCCCAAGTGTTGGAGGTGTCTCTATTAGGAGTAGGAACGCCGGTGGTGCCGTCTCATATCTTGTGCGTCCGTCGTCGAAGGGTATGCGTAGGTCATATGGTCAAATGACTACACGGCACAAGCCCAACAAAGGGATATTGATGTACAGCCGCCCCCCCCTGCAGGGCGCACGTCTCCCCACCAGCGCCCCCCCATATAATCGTTTATCGTTGCAGCTTGCAAATCGCAGGCGGGCGACGGGCAGCCAGGTGCGAGTAAGAACGCATGGGTGAAAAGGTTGTCCGCATAAGAAAACGGCAATTCCCTACTGGTGGCGAAGATGCCCAGGGCTAAGGTAATATATTCAAAAAAAATAATTTCGGCCCAATTAAATATAAATCCTAAAAATCAGCTGTTATGTAGATCGGAGCGGTAGGCGGATTTCGTCGAACTCATATTTGCTCATTTCAAGGACGAAAGGGAGACGGCTATAAGCAAGTACCGAGAGGGCGTGAAGAACACGTGTCACGGAAGACACGCCACGGAAAGGCTCCACTCACCGTGGATCTAGAGACGCCCCCAGCGGGGGCCCCAAAAGAAAGCTCTGGTTTCCGGAGGGCTCGACACGTCCCATCAGGGCGAGTTAGACCTTAAGCGGCCATATCACACGTCGGATGGGATCTTCGAAAATACTTCGTGCACGACTTTACCCACGCGATAGACCAACCAACGAGGTGAGCACTACACCCATAGACAGCAATACGGCTAGAAGTCATTTAGGGGACGAAGTATTGGAAGAAGACAAGAGATACCGCAGAAAAGGCGCAGAAGAACGACTACAAACAGACAGCGAAGTGAGGTGCGATGATAGTATGAGATATGTTTTCAACACTAGTATGGGAGAATGGCTCCAAGAAACAACTCGTGATAATCATGCCCCTGCGCGACTACCAGCAGAGAGGGCCCTTCAATTTAGATCCTCAGACCCAAAGCGCTCATAATACGATTTAACCTTACGATTCTTGCTCAAGATGTTACAACAGTAATTTGAAACAGAAAAGAGGCGAAGCCCGCAGGGCAGATCCCCTTGTCAGAAAAGCCTCCTTGTTGTACTGGGAGACAGTGATTGAGTATCACTCCGTGAGCGATATCGCAGCTCTACAACAGCACGACAAAGTAGAAAGAGGCTAGGAAAAAAAACAGACCATCCCGCCCGCCCATCGTTGGTAGCGAGGTGTACCGTCGACAACGACATGAGTTTTGCTAGTGTTTATTTTACCGGGGTACCTACTCTCTGCGACGAGGTGCCGCGTTGATTGCTAGACAATTAACGCGGGAGTAGTAACCCTGGGTGAGCGTCTCCGGCTGGTCGCAGCAGGAGGCCTCATTGATCCCAAACTATATACCACTTAACCTACGACGTAATGTTACAACAGAAACTCATCTTTGCTAGCTGAGTGTGATACTTCGATATATACGAAGTATATTTGCGTGCTATTAATAAACATGTATTCCGCGCACAACGGCCGGCGCCCCCTCCCTCTTTCCCTTGACCCTCGCGCTCGTTCTTTGTCCTGACAGGCTCTCGACCCGGATGTGGACCGGGACGAAGACATCATATCGCGAAGTCGGACTCTCGAACACGCCCTAAACGGGCGCTCGTGACGAGAGTCTTCTCTCGTCTCGTTGGGTGCGCGCGGCTGCGGCTGACGATGCCACTTTACCCCATTCACCGGCAAAAGTGCAGTACAGGACACCTACAGTACTGTAGTAAGAAACAAGCTAATAAGAAAAGCCAGGCTGAGATTTTGGGAGAAAGCAAGAAATACGGGAGTGGTCATCTTGAAATTAGTGTAGAAAGCGCTCTCTCTCGAAAAAAGAAATTCAGCCTGGACCAGGTTTCCTGTTTCTTATTATTAATAGGTGCTCTGTACTGTAATGGACACATACATACTATAAAGAAGCACGTACGTCGTACCAGTAGAATATAAGTGTAACGCCAGGTGTGTTTTAAGGAAAACCGACGCTAAGAAAGCCCAGGCTGAGGTTTTACATTGTGGGAGCCGTCATGTGCTGAAATTAAGGTACGCGTACATAGCGCGTATCATACCCCATCTCATAGATCATCTAGATCCCAACCGGCCGTTATTATATTAAAAGATCCGGTGCAAGGATCTGTATACGTAGTACAGATTCAACCCCAGGAGATATGTGCCACACAGTGCAGATTTACTGTACGGCTCCGACCCGGAAACATTATATGGGCGCAGATCATACAGATCATACAGATCACACAGGTCAGAACTAAATCTACCCTTGAATGATCTAGGTCATCGAGTGGGAGCTGACGATGATCTGTTCAACGTGTGCACCCTTTTCCTAAATTAGAAAATCCAGCTTGGGTCCGCACCGCGCTTCGATTTGTTTTTTACTGGGTGGCCTTACAGTACTGCATTCAACAAAACAATGTTTTCTGACTGGGCGTAGGTGGCTGTGGCTGTGGCCGACCCCTTTTGATTTTGGTCGGCGTCGGATCAGGGTGCTTGGCGGGCCCGGTCGGCGGCTAATTATATACCCAGGGTCAAGCCATTTTGGAGGGCCCCAAGTGGGATCAAGTCTGGGGGTGGGATCAGGGTGCCAGAAGTTAGCAGGGTGCGAAAACATACCCGAGTGTGTATATGTCTTGACCAATGAAAGCATGCTGAAACGTCAGTACCTGACCAATCAAAATGGGTGTCTCCGAATATGTGTGTGGTAACGGTAAGCTCTAGTGCATGTGATCGCGGTGTTGGTGCTGGTCGTGGTAGCGTGCCATAAGTGTGTAGTTCGACGGAGCTGGTAATGCTGCGTTGGGTGGTGTTCACACAGATGGCCGGGACTTCTCCCCCCGCCCCCCTGCACAATGTAGCGTAAAACAGTCCTTGTGGAGTCATCGACGAGTAATGCAGGAATCCCCCGCAAGGTGTTGAAAACCTGTCAATTCGGTACTGTACGCCTAGCAATGGTGTGCTACATTGTTCAATGTCTCCACGACGATTGTTTTACTCCTACGTTGTGCAAGGGCGGGGGGGGGGGGGGCAGTCCCGGCCACTTGTGTTGTTGTTGATTGCACTCCGCGTTCTTGCCGCGTTGTTCTCTTGCTGCTGCCTACGTAGCCAAGCGCAGTCAGTCGTCCTCGCATCCTGTGATATAGAAGAAAGTCAGCAGAGCTTGTCGTTTTGTCGTTAGACCACCGCCTACGAGATGGTCGATGGCTAATTTTGTGTCATGTAGCGGGCTAAAAAACTTCTTGTCGGCTTCATCTCGCCTGTAACTAGAGTCCGTTGTTTTGTCGGTAGACATACGCCTGCCAGATGTTCCGCGACTGATTTTTCACGGGCAGTCTGAAGCTTCTTGTTAGTTTCCTTCCGCCTTACGAGCTGAAGAAGTTGGATACCCGGTATTATAGTGTTTTGGTGATGTCGCCCTGCAGGGTTGCTCTGAACTGTTGGAGACGACGGTATTATAGCAGCCGCGGTTTTCCCTGTATATGGCATGTCTTCTGTTCGGGTGTGTTTGGATTACATTTGATGCAGTTTTTTTTTAAGAACTTCTACGTAATGAGGCGGGGTTACGGCTTGTGACGGCTTGTGAAGCCTTCGATAGTGCCGTATTCGTACGGTTTGAACAAAATACGGCATACTGTTACTCGTGTACCAAGGTAATCGATCATTTCGGGTCAATCGGAACAGGTCGCGATCCAGATCAGCCAGTTCCTAACCTGCCGTTACGAGATGCCGTGCAGGATTTGTACAGTACAAATCCAACTCGGGAAACATAATGCCAGATCATGCAGATTATACGGCTCCCACCCGGCAACATAATGGAAAATATGATTCGTGATCGGGAACCGATATAAGAATAATCTGTAGTTTGTTGTTATAGAGAGAATTTGGCGTTATGGTTCATATTCTTTGGCTGAGTACGTACACTACGTAGCTCACTTGCAGCAACGGGCTTTGTCTGGTTGATCGCGCTTGTGGGAATACCAAGTGGATACCGCACGGAACGGTGCTGGTAGACTGGTAGAACACGCGAACAGACAGGGCTGTTGCTTCGAACTGGACAGCGGTCGTTCGCTGGCCCAGGTTTTTCATACAGACCAGGAATATGTACCCGTCCTTGGAAATATCTAAATCATGGATTTGGGTATCGGTGATCTCTCCGGTGTGTGTAATGATTGTCTTCGCTTATCGCTGCCGGTAGAATCGACAAAATGATAGAGCAATTTTCGAGGCAGTCCATTTTTTTTTGTTAAGAACTTCAGCAAT
>MEHQ01003341.1:0-10850 GCA_008828725.1 Saccharina japonica
TCTGTTGACCCGCGGGTCGGACCCGTGGATCGATCCCGCGGATCCGGCCCGCGGGTCCGGATGTTTCTTAGTTTACCGCTGCCTGCTCGAGGGCCACTCTCGTCTCAGCGGGTAGGACCCGCGGGCCCGAAACCTTTAACCTGACCGCTTCCTGCCCGTCGTGCCGATACTCCGGGCACATATCATAGCGTGCAGAACAGTCACTCTATATCCCTTTAGGGTCAAGCGTCTGTTTGGGCTCAAAAACATCTCTATCTTTTCTTGACCGTGGTTTTGTTACCGTGGTTTTCTGACCGTGGTTTTTTGCCCGCTTTTCGCCGCCGGGCGAACATCCGACCTCAAGCAAGCCGCGACCGCGCCCTCGCGGCGGTGCCTTCGCACATGTCACCTCTCGCTCCCTGGGAAGTCTCGTGGGTCTGCTCGGTAAGCTCGGCCAGGAATCCCGCTCCCGGTGAAATAAAAATCGTTATTCACTCGACTAAAGTATACCCCAACTATTCGAAGACGATAGGAAGGGAAGCGTGTTGATTGTTCGTTTTCACGCTTGATTAGTTCGAATAATCATCACCGAACCTTGATTATTAAGCATGATTATATACAATCATGAGTTTTGAATCTTGATTATCAGACATGATTATAATCATGGCTGATTCTCCTGTACTGCTGTATTCGCAAGCACAAGTGCACGGCGAGCACAAAATCAAGGCCGATGTACTTTTTTCGGTCTGCGCCGTTGGAGCACACCACAGGAAAGCCAAGTCAAAGCCACGCTTCCTCGTCGCTTCCGTTTCGTTCGGGTTGTCGGCATGGTCTGGTTTCGCTCGGGTTGTCGACATGGTCTCCTCGTAGTCTCCTCTGAAAGTGACCCGGGCAAAAAGTCTTCAGCGTTGCCTCGACGTTGAGTCGGTGGTGAGAAGGGCTACGTATAGATATACAGTACAGGATACCTTAATAAAAAACAGGCAAACAAGAAAGCCAGGCTGGGAAAATGAGAAATTCGGGAGTCGTTATCTTGAAATTAGTCTAGAAAGCACCTATTTATTGCTCGCCGTCTAGAGACCTAGATATGTCGCCTGTGGTGTGCTAGTGCGTAGCAGAGGCCACCTGGCGCGAACCTATGCCTCTGTGGGCGGCATTGTGTGCCAAAATTCACTACGTGCTACTCTGGTGTACTGCAGGAAGCCTTTTGATGTACTCGTAGAATATCTGTTTCATACGGAAGGTATATAATATCCAGAGCGTTTATTGCTCGCTGAATAACTTGTTGATCGGGAGAGTATCCGGTATCCAGAGACCGCTCGCTATATAGCTGCTGTGTCTGTGTATTATTCGTTATTCTATGATACGAATAGCGAAAAATAATTTGATGTACATTATTTGACTTTTTCGTGGCACGTGTCGCGACACGTCGCGGCATGTCGCGGCATGCTGCGACACCCCACGGCGTGTCGCGGTGAGTGTTGCGGGGAGTGTCGCGGCGAGTGTCCCTAACCCTAACCCTAACCCTACGTGTCACGGCTTTTCGCGACATGCCGCAGCGTGTCGCGAAATGCCGCGGCACGTGTGGCGGGGTGCCGCGGCAGCGTCCGTGGCGTGTCGCGGCATGTCGCGACACGTGTCGCGACACGTGCCACGAAAAAATCAAATAATGTAGATCCGTGAACAATCTGCGCCCACACGCGCAGCTAGCCGTGATGGAGTGTCTACAGCTCGATGACATCCAACCAATCTTGCTCGTGCACGTCGTACTCTTCACCAAGTGTGCCATGTAGCATCTACAGTAATAGTATCACCAATGACCCCCCTCTCACCTGATAAGCTAGCCAGCTCCACCACGAAACTCCCAAGGGCTGACTGGCGCCCTTGTTCCCCGCTGCGACTGAGCCAAGTGCTGGCGTCGCAACGTTTGTCCCACGGGTATTTATAAGTCGTAGGTGGCCTTTTTAGTTTCAAGCCTGCATAAAGCTAGAACGTGATCCCGCTTGCCCAGTTGGTGCTCCTTGCGCTCTTTCTTACGTTCTGTTTTATTTTCTTGCGTCGTCATCATCCTCATACTCCACAGTATTCCTGGTATGCCTCGTTATGATATGGTTTATCTTCCAGCCAGTTTAGGTCACAAGGTTGCGCACTGTCATCTCAGCGAAATCGACTCTCATGATCCGGTCTGCACGTGCCACGAAGCATAAGCACCCACCTAGGGAGCACGAGGTTCTCAACCTGCTGCAGATACAGGCTTGCTGGTAGCATACTGTACATATCTTGTGGTGGTGCCTCCTGGATTACCCCTTAGACGGCATGCCAGACTGCGATGCGCGTTCCGTAGTTTTCCAGAGGGCTCCATGGTGTATTTGGGCATGGTTGTTTCCACGCAATGCATAGTACACCGACTGCGCTACCGAAGCGCCCAACAAGTCGCAAAAGGCTTCGCCCCGACCAGCGTGCGAACTCGCGAATTCAAGACTGCCCAGCAGCAAAGTTCTACGTATGTATACACGATACAGCCTCCGCGCCAATTTACAAAGGCCGCGCGGGAAACAGCAGGATAGGCTTGCCAAAACAATACAACAACGGTTGCACAGCAGCCCCTTTTAGNTAGAAATTTTCATATACGATTTTTTTTTGCATCAGCAGTGGTGTGTCAGGGTTAGTGTCCCCAATTTTTGTAGCCTATTTTGCAGTGGTTCACGAGATCCGACTCAACAAAGCTTTATCCGCTTTACGGCTGGCCCAGCTCGCATGATATGGAAACGAATCAACTTGCCTCTCCTCGGTTGTGTATGAGTCGGATCAACGGGGGAGAGTTGATCGAACACAGCTATTAATAGTTGTCAGAATTGAGGGAAAGTACAGTGAAATCGAGTGCGAAAACAACCTGCTGATGTTTTTTTGCTCTTTTTGTTGTATGGGTTTCCATTGTCCTGCTTAGCTATAGGCTGGCCGGACAGCCTCCCCGCGAATACTTGCCAGATTTCTCGACTTTGAACACCCAAAGCGCGCGCCACTAGAGCCCATTTGGTACATGTACGTACATACTACACAACATATTGTATTCATGCGCGTCGTGAGCTATATAAGCGTCGCGAACAATAACGCGTTCATTCCAGGCACCGCTGCCAAGAGGAATAAAGAACGGGGATTTAGATCGAGGCTGGGGTTAGCCCAGGCGATTTTATTATGATAATACTTCATACCAGGCTTACTTTTGGCGAACTCTAGGTCGGATGACACCACAGCAGCATCTCATGCGCACACCATCCTCCAAACCCACTACAAACAGGCCACAAATCAATGCAGGGTACAAAAGAAGAAGGAAAAAAATGGCAGCAGTAGTAACAACAGGGCAGACATGCACCAATTGAACCATTGATGCATATCACAAACACAAGGAGAAAATAGTATACGCTTGCCCGCGCACCGGAGGCGCTATTGCTTGCCCGCTTTTCGAGGCGGAAGCAGACGCCATCTTGGTTCAGAGCTATCGGGTCGACCCGAGAAGAAGGCGTGGTAGGCACGGCAATGTGCGGGATGTGGGTCTACCCCTCTCTCTCTCTCTCTTCGCGAAGATCTTCCCGCGCACACACCACGAATTCAAAAACAAACACAAAAAAAAATAACGTAAACAAAGTACGACATTCTAGGACTAGTAGTATGAGGGGTCAAGGCCCAACCAACGGAAGAACGAGCAACGACTGCAGCTTTGGACCCGCGTGTTTTTATCGTCGAACCGCGAGAAATATCACGGATCCGGTCGACCCGACCCGTATGAAACCCGTATCTCACGGGTCAATCGATATCTGGCGGGTCGGGTCGGGTCAGGAGGTGTTTAAAATCTCACGGGTCAGGTCGGGTTGGGTCAAGAGGTCTACAAATATCACGGTTCGGTTCGGTTCGGTTCGGTTCGGTTCGGTTCGGTTCGGTTCGGTTCGGTTCGGTTCGGTTCGGTTCGGTTCGGTTCGGTTCGGTTCGGTTCGGTTCGGTTCGGTTCGGTTCGGTTCGGTTCGGTTCGGTTCGGTTCGGTTCGGTTCGGTTCGGTTCGGTTCGGTTCGGTTCGGTTCGGTTCGGTTCGGTTCGGTTCGGTTCGGTTCGGTTCGGTTCGGTTCGGTTCGGTTCGGTTCGGTTCGGTTCGGTTCGGTTCGGTTTATGTGCGATAGGACATGCCTTATTTTAGCACTTTGTGGCCAAAATGGTTGTGCTACGATAGAGGCAGGCAGGTATCATAGCACGTTCTGGCTGAAACGCCTTTCTGAATTACGGGGGGGGGCTCTTTCAAGCCCAAATTCGTCGGACTTTCAGCCTTGTGATGCAATATGTTTCGTTGTATATTCAGGCCATGGGGATGTATCATCGGGTACGTAACACTTTTATTTTCCTCCAACACAGAGTTTTGTTGCAACAGGTATACCTCCAAAGAACTAAAAAGCCCGTTTATTTGTCGTTGATACGTAGGCCATTTGGGTTTTCCATTACCAGCGTTCGGTTTGCATATGTACGTACCTCGGCCAACGGGATGGTTCGACGGCGGCTTGCGCTGTTGTCCCATTGTTTCGTCGTCGAGGTTTCAGGTTGGGGTTGAGGTTTTATGGAGCTCCTCAAGCGATGGAGACTCATAACAATTTTTATTTGTAACATACATGGTGAACCCCCCTACCGAACCGCGTGTCCCTTTGCTTTCGTGATCGCGCGTGCTGATGCTGACGGCTGAGGGCGGTCGGAGCGTGATATGTACCGTCTCGTTCCCCCCTGTTATCCAATACTACTGTACGTTACACATACAAAACCGTAAGTACGCGCGATCGAAATATTACACTCAGCTAGCAATGATGAGTTTCGACGAAGTCCTCGATCTCTCAGCTGTTTTTTTATTTTTTTTAATATATACTACGTGGACAAAACGTGAGTTTAAATAACATTTTAGACAAAACGAGTCGCATCAGCCTATGAAGCAGCGGCGGTGGCGGTTTCAAAAGGTGTTTAGACAGAAGGAGCCGCATCAGATTATAAAGCAGCAGCGGAGGCGGCGGCGGCGGCGGCAGTAGCGGCGCTTATTTTCGCTATTCCGTCGAGCTTGCCCTGATCTCCCAGGAGCAGTGTGCTGTCTCGCGTCGCCCAGCGGTCCTCAGCGGTCTTCTTCACCACCAATTGCTCCTAAAAATTAAAATGTGGCGAGCATGACAAAGGGGTGAACTTCTTCTGTGACGCATAAAAATGTAAAAACACATGTGTTGTGTGTTCTTCTAACGAACTTACCCGCTATTTCCATGAGCACAATAAGGAACGAAACAATATGTGTGTGTGTTCTTCACAGTAAACCGTTCTTTTCACGAGCATAATAGGAAGCGCTGTACAGCAGTAGTATGTGTGTGTGTTCTTCACGAGTACAATAAATTATATAATGCACTCAGCAATACCTGTGCCGATTATTTAATCCACAGAGAGAGATGCCAGCTCTGTGGTCACAGCCTACTCGTGAGGCATATAAAATGAATTTCATGCCAACCGTGCTGGGCTCGAAAAGCAGGTCACACATACACAATAAACCAGTACGTCGTACGGGTATTAATCACCGCATGCCGTCTCAATTCGATGCAAATCGACGAGGGAAGAAAGGTCCGAAGTCTTCTCGCGATAAAAATGCAAGGCATGGACCGTAGTGGGGAGGAGGGAGAAGAGTCTACTTTGTGACGACTAGGAAGTAAGGCGAAACGAAGGCCGAAGATAATAAACACGATGGAGAAAAAAAAAAGCCGTCTCCGCAGAGCGCGAGGGATTCAAAATTCGATAGAAATCATCGACGAGCAGTGAGTGGGAATATTAAACGAACCCTGCGCGGTAAAAACGGAGGCGCATATACACCCGGGGGGGGGAGAGAGAATACACGGCACCTATAACCTCCGCTTGTTCAGAAAGCGGCTGAGGGTGCAAAACCTCCAGCAGCACTCCATACAGCACCAGCCCCGCTCAAAAGAAAGTAACTAAAAAAAAGAAAAAGTCAGCCTGAAAAATTGAAAAACAAATAAGAAAGCCCCTCAGCCTACAAAGTCATTGCCTAAGCTTTGAGAGTTGGCCCCTTCCTGAGGTTGGCCTGGGTCCAAGGCACCATTCATTGTGCACCACGAGGGAAACGCGCGGGCTACGATAGAGGTAGTCCCAGTGACATTTTTCGGACGAAACGTTTTCTGACTGGCGGGGGGACGCTCCTTCACCCAAAATCGTCGGACTTCCATTCTTCTTGTGTTGAGCAATCCCACGGTAGGGGTACCACTTTTAGGCTCAATATTTTCTGACCGGTTGTGCTGCTCGCATGATTAACCACCGGATACTATTATTATGTTACTGGTATATTTGTTTTTGGACTACCGCTTTGGAAGGTTTGGTCGGATTGCGCGAGAGAATGTTTCCGAACTCATGTTTGGGGTGAGATATTGAGCTCCTCATGTGAGGAGCTCAGAAACTTCTGCTGCGCCCCTACCGTGGGATGACTCTGTTGCGATATTTTTCATAGGGTACTTACAGTAGGTCGTGGGATTGCTCGTCGGGTACGTACGAGCACTTTTATTTTTCCTCCAAAATCGGTTTTTGACTTACTATTAGTATAGGGCTACTCAATTGAGGAGGTCAGAAAATGGACTGTGTGCAGGTGCACGCCTATCGTACGTAGCATGCATCGAAAACGGCTTCTTGGGGACCAAAATAAGGAAGCGCAACACAAGAAAGTGTGCGTTCGCTCGCGCTCACAATAAGAAAGCCGGCCTCAGCCCGATTTCAGGTTTTATGTGTGAGAGGGCCGGTACCTGCATTACAGTAGTATAGTACGAGTTGAGCTGGAGAGTAAAAGCGATGAATGTCCTCGAGGGACGCCAGGAGTTGTTCTGTTACTATGGTGTATGTATGTCTGAAAACCCCCGTCATCAGTCTCACGTGTCTGGAGATAACAACTTCAAGGCACCCCAGTGGCTATTCTACTATTACGGTGCGTACGCACATGTGTTCGTTTTTTTTAAAGGTAAGCCACTGAGCTACCCACCCGGCACTGACTGGGTCGCTCAGTGGTGAAACCTTCATAAAACGAACGAAATAAGCTGTTGATTGATCTCTAAAGGTATACACGCATTTGGCACAGGCAGGCGCCGTGGTGGCTCAAAACAGCAGGAACACAGAAGCTCTCTTATGCATTATTACCATTGCTGTCGAGCTGCACCTTTGGGCTCGATACGGCCTCCCGCCAATAGCATCCTCCGGGGTTGATCAAGCCCCGACAGCAGCAGTCAGCGATGGCTGAGTATTTAGCTCAGTGGTTCTAACCTTTAGGAAAACGAACAACATGTGACTAACAAACCCGCAATCAGCGCCATGTGTCTGAAGAAAAGAACCTCAAGGCACCCCAGTGGATATTCTGCTCATGATGGTGTAAAATATGTCTAACAAATCCGTCCTTGTCAGTCTCACGTGTCTAAATATAGTAACTTCAAGGGACCTCAGAGGCTTAGTTTGTTATTATTGTGTATACAGCAGAGGGCTTTTGAGTTCGCTCAGGGGTGTGATCGTTTTTCAGCGCTCGTTTTCTCTTAACAACGGTAAGTGTGCTAATAAAGTCGAACATTTATATTTTCGGAAGGGTGTCGACCAGATTATTTCCGAAAAATACCTTGTTCGGCATTGGCCACCTTGCCGCTCGTTCTGGAAACAATCGATCGCTGAAAAACGATCGGACCCCTCTTTACGATATGCGTCTAATAAATACATCCGTCCTCGTCAGTCTCACGTGTCTGAAGATGACCTCGAGGGAGTCGCCCAGAGCTTCCTCCAGAGGCGTCATCGCCTGCTCTACCCCGGGCCACGCGACATAGTCGTCGAACACCATCACCCCTCCCACCTTCAGCAGGCGGAACGAGAGGAGGCTGTCCGCTAGGACATCTTTCATCTGGTCATATCAGATGATGATGACGTGTTTAATTTTGGTGAAAACGAAAGGCGCCACCGGTGCCGTGTGAGGGAACAGGTGACAGGGGACAGGGGATAGGGGACAGGCGACAGGGGGCAGGGAGCAGGGGACAGGGGACGCGGGGCACGGGACACGGGACAGGGAAAAGGGAATAAACGATAGGGAGCAGCGGGAAGGCAGCAGGGAAACAGGGAACAAGAGACAGGAGAAAGGGGAAAGGGGGCGGGGGGACACGGGGAAGGGGAGCGGGGTCAGGGGATAGGCGGTAGAGTACAAGAGTAAGGGATATGTGACAGGGTTGGGGTTCGGGGACCAGGAGTCAGGGGACGGAGGGGAGGAGATAGAGGACAGGGGACAGGGTGCAAGGTACAGGGCACAGGGCACAGGGGACAGGGCACAGGGGACAGAGGACAGGGCACAGGGCACAGGGCATAGGGCACAGAGCACAGAGCACAGGGCACAGGGCACAGGGAACAAGGAACAATGGACAAGGGACAAGGGACGAGAGACAACGGACAACGGACAACGGACAAGGGACAAGGGACAAGGGACAAGGGACAAGGGACAAGGGACAAGGGACAAGGGACAAGGGACAAGGGACAAGGGACAAGGGACAAGGGACAAGGGACAAGGGACAAGGGACAAGGGACAAGGGACAAGGGACAAGGGACAAGGGACAAGGGACAAGGGACAAGGGACAAGGGACAAGGGACAAGGGACAAGGGACAAGGGACAAGGGACAAGGGACAAGGGACAAGGGACAAGGGACAAGGGACAAGGGACAAGGGACAAGGGACAAGGGACAAGGGACAAGGGACAAGGGACAAGGGACAAGGGACAAGGGACAAGGGACAAGGGACAAGGGACAAGGGACAAGGGACAAGGGACAAGGGACAAGGGACAAGGGACAAGGGACAAGGGACAAGGGACAAGGGACAAGGGACAAGGGACAAGGGACAAGGGACAAGGGACAAGGGACAAGGGACAAGGGACAAGGGACAAGGGACAAGGGACAAGGGACAAGGGACAAGGGACAAGGGACAAGGGACAAGGGACAAGGGACAAGGGACAAGGGACAAGGGACAAGGGACAAGGGACAAGGGACAAGGGACAAGGGACAAGGGACAAGGGACAAGGGACAAGGGACAAGGGACAAGGGACAAGGGACAAGGGACAAGGGACAAGGGACAAGGGACAAGGGACAAGGGACAAGGGACAAGGGACAAGGGACAAGGGACAAGGGACAAGGGACAAGGGACAAGAGACACTTGCCTGGTGTGAAGCGTCTACGTAGATGGCGTCGAAAGACGAGCTAAGCCCACTTGCCACCAGCCCTGCGAGGCTCCGAAGAGAGTCGCCCTTCATGGCTACCACCTTTTCTCCGTTAGGAGTCTTGGCCATGTTCCACTGGAAGCGCTCCTGGTTGCAAGAACAAGGACCGGGCGGGCTTTGCGTTTCGGAGTCGCACCGCAGACTAGAGGGCATACCTAAATAAATGTTTCAGACGTCGGACAGATTACCTAGCAATAGATTGGTTGATCGTCTCTTACTTGTTTCTGTTGGGTTTCCCAGACCCCTACCGAAGTCCAATGTTCTTGACACCGACCACCGTCACAATGATCGCTATATACGCAAGTTTTAAGGGTGGCAATCATATAGATTCCTTGCGTGTATCTTCTACTTTATGTTTCCTCCGTCCAACCTTAAACAACAACACCTAGGGAACAGCAGGGCAGCGCATACGGCCCTGCTCTACAGTGTTACACACGCCAGACAGATGATCTACAGATAGATCATCTACAGATATATCATCTAAATCCTAACATTCCGCTATGAATCCAGAAAACCTGTCCGAGACCGTGCAGATTACACGGCTCCCACGCGGCAAAGTGAGCTAGATCATACAGATTAGGAAGAAGTCTCAACTCATCCTCTTGTTTTTGGATGAGGATCACTGTGCGGAATACGAATATAACAATGAGCCTAAGCCTAAGCCTAAGCCTAAGCCTAAGCCTAAGCCTAAGCCTAAGTCTAGCACAACCAACCATTGTATGGGTTTGGTCCTCTTCGTCTCATGCACGGCAGCGTGCGTCAATCATAGTATCGAATAATTCGTGAACTCGGTTTTGTTTGTTTTGACGGTCACCATGGCTGGCGGTTGAGTTAAATCATTTTTGCGGGTGGAGAACCCCAACTCCGCACAAGGGGAATTATTGTACCACGTAGTGTGTATATAGGAAGGCACCCGCGAAACAGTGCCCCCCACCGGAAAAAAAGCAATTGACTCGACACTGCTGGCGTCCGTACGCAAGAAAGTCCGCCCCACAAGCGGTGGTTATATAGCAGGATGCGGCGCACCCTTTACGCGACTCGCCGAACCACTTCACGGCGCTTCGCAAGCTATGGTGCAATCAACGTCTGCCTGGTCGGTCGATGAAGACCCGACGTGCTCTGTCCCGGCAAATTATAGGGATGCGGGGTTCTATGGCCATACGGCTACAGCCATGCATGACGCTTGGTACGGTAGAGGGACACCATGTTACAGATTTTTCTGAGGCTCCTCGTTTGAGGCGCTCTATACTAATAAGCCACCTGCCTTTGGAGGAAAGCCAACATGCCTCGTACCCGATGAGCAATCCCATGGCCTAAGTATACAATGAAAAAATATTTCCAACACAAGAACCGAAAAATTCCGACAACAATGAAAACTGTTTCCAACACAAGAACCGAAAAATTCCGACGATTTTGGGTGAAGGAGCCTTTACTAGGCCATACAGACAACGTTTCAGCCGTAAAGTGCTACCTCTATCGTAGCAAGCGTCACGTGACATGAGTGCATCTCCCCTTCCGCCCGTCTGGCAGGGGGCGGGGTAGTTGACCCCGTTTCTGTTGTGATAAAGAGGGGAGG
>MEHQ01003341.1:11638-67665 GCA_008828725.1 Saccharina japonica
AAACAAACAAACACAACACAACAGAGCCGCGTTCGAAGCAGCTACAGAGGTGCGCGGCACGGGTAGTCTAGGCGGGACTTACTAGTCAGCCTGGTACCTTGCTATCCTGTCGGCTGTCTCCCTCCTGCTTTCATCAACCGCGGTTTCTGTACGACTGTTGCCCCCTCCCTTCCCATTCCCTTGTGCACCCCCCGCGACGGATGCGTGGCGCTGTTTACTCAGTTCTGCCTCGACCTTGTGCCACCGGACCATGAACTGTTCAGCCGCTTCGAGGACCCCTCTGTACCACTTGCCCACTTTAGTTGCTGCAACGGTCCACGCTGCGGTCTCTACTCCAAACACCAACGGGACCTGTGCCGTGGACCCCTTGGTGGCTTGAAACACCTTGAGGTCTTCAGCAATGCATTTCTGCCAGGACTTTGGTTGTCCGCCCGGTCTGCGTCCCTCCCCACCCGTCATGGTCCCGAACATCACCCGACTGGGTAGTCGCCCCTTGGGTTGCCGTGCCACGGCTCCCGCAAAGAACAGCCGTCGTTACGGATCGTCGTTTCGATGCTGTCGCATCGTGTCTGCTTGAGAGCCTTTGCGTACGAGAGGGTCCTACAATGCAAGGGGTCGTAGAGGCGTGGGCGAAACATGACCCTATACCCGTACTACTGCTGGGCACCCACGCTGCTCGTAAGATGGTTGATACCACAAAACAAAGTTATCGTTCTGCTTTTAGTCGCTATCCCTTAAAAGTGGTCCCAAAGGGGTTAACAACTTCGTTTAGTACTGTACTCTACTTCCAAGACAAACCTTACTCTGACTCCAACCCCAAGTGTTTATTCCCCACAACGGGACTGCTGCCCTGATACTGCTTAAGGGGGTTTACTATTAATAACGCCTTTGGAACTGCAAACCTCTCTTTAGTACTGCACTCTACTTCTAAGATAAACCTTGATCTGACTCTAATTCCAAGTGTTTTGTCCCCACAACGGGAGTGCAGGCCTAAAGGGGTTTACTATTATTAAAGCCTTTGAAACTGCAAACCGCTCTTTAGTACTACACCATACAGAAACCTTAATATGACTCTAATTCCAAGTGTTTTGTCCCCACAGTGGGAGGGAGTGCGGTCACACTTCAAAGGGTTTACTATGACGAACGCCTTTGGAACTGCAGACCCCTCTTTAGTACTGCACTATACAGAAACCTTAAGCTGACTATAATTCCAAGTGCTTTGTCCCCACACCAATAAGACTGCAGTCCCACTTTGAGGGGATCAAGACAAAGTGTACCCTTAACTCGATGAAGCCACCAACCCCATGGCCTAGAGGCGCTGTAACGAAACATACATTACGGGGAACCATAGCAAATAGGACCTATGGTACACACAAAAACCTATATACATCCCAATTTTACTGAAAAATATTTGGTCCTATTTACTCCAGGTCCCCCTTGATATTAATAGTAAAAACAAACGATAAGGGGCATGCCTTGTAGGGCATATGCCTTATTGGGTAGTTCCTCAGTTAAAATGTTTGCCTCAGAAGGCAAAAACAAGTGCTACTCGTACCCCTATCGCAGAACGCCTCTCTGTATGTTCGCCGGAAGCCCTGCCTGTCTGTACTTTCATATCGAAAAGCAGTCTGATCGGAAATGTAAGGTACTTTTGTACCTATTGTGGCCATCGATACATACATGTATACCTTATATTTTCGACCAGACTGTACTCCGTATATACCTCGAGCGCGAAGAAAGGGCGCGATTCCGCGGACGCTGCCATTCCTCCGAAAAATTTCTGGAAGACGTCCTTCGCACCCCACTGCTCGAACCAAAACTCCGTACGCTGGAGTCCAAGCTGTCGTCGCCATCGGGGGTCGAGGTGGGGCGAGCGGTGGAGAGGAAGGGACAGGGATCGGGGTTGGGGGGGCGAGGGAGGGGGGGTGGTGGTGGGGTGCACTAACAGGCACGATGCTTTTTGTCGGCAGCACAGAGTGAAGGAAGATTTCACATCTCGAACAAATCATCGATCCGTACTTCGTGATATAGGCCTTTCAGGGTAGATAACATGGTCCTGATCTGTATGATCTGTATGATCTGTATAATTTAGCTCATGATGCCGGGTGAGAGGCGTATCATGTGCATCATCTGCTATTAATAGAGCACGTGTTTCCTGGGTTGGATCTGTGGTCGTATGCAGATCCTGCACAACCTCTCACAATGGCAGGTGGTGAGGAACTAGTTTTTCTTCATCGTGATATATCTGTAAATGATCTATCTGTAAATGATATATCTATCTGTAGATATACCTGTCTGAGGTGTGGAAGGTTTGAAGGGCGCGGGAAGGTTCGGCGTGCAGCTTTAACGACCACAGGCTAATAAGTCTCGACTACTGTCAATGGTCCACGTGTCCACGCACACGTATGTATACCGTAACCACCAAAATTCTAAAAAATAATAATGGCGTTTGTCGTTCGGCAATGTGTACAAGTAACACGCTAAACTATTTTTAAAAAAGCGACAATCACCGCTCACGTCACTTCACTCTGTCCGAAAAAGGTAACAAGCAGCAAGGTAACAAGCGTTTGGGAACTAATGTGAATCTCAAAACGCTCCTTACATTTCCGGACAACGTGGTACACCTCAAGTAACCAACCATTGGTTGCAGGGTCGTCAAAAACACGAGAGCGAGAGCGTGTCTTAAGATAAGTCAGAGGTACTATTACGGGGGGGTATTAGAAATACGAATCAGGACCCACGATGGACCCCAAAACCACGTATCTCCCCATGTTTAAACGCCACACCATTAATATTACGGGGAACCATAGTAAATACCTGGTAGGACTTACGGTACTAACAAAAAACTCTATATTTACCGATTTTCACTAGTAATAACAATATTTGGTCCTATTTACTATAGGTCCCCCGTACGTAGCAGGTTTTGATTTCTATGCTTCCCCGGACACAACAGTAATTGTAATATGTCGCCTCATCTATGCTATGTTACTATAGTACTATAATTTAACAGTTTTCATGTTTGCCACCCTCGGATGCCTGCTACCTGGTACGGTAGAGATGCGCCACTTTTGCCTTCTGTGGGTGGTCACTTGAGGAGCTCTATACTAATAGTAAGTAAAAAACTGATTTTGGAGGAAAATAAAGGTGCTACGTATAATATATAAATACCCGATGAACAATCTCATGGCCTAACTATGCAATCAAAAGTATTTTCACACAAGAATGAAAGATCAACGATTTTGGGTTAAGGAGCTCGAACATTAAAAAAACAGTTCGACCTAAAAGTGCTACCTCTATCATCGTAGCACGTGTCCTAGACAATGTACAGGATGGTGCGCTTTAACGTTGATTGCTCGTAAATATATCCATGTACCGTACATAGCAGGGAAGGGGGAGAAGGGCCTGCTGTTTGACCCCGGACCTGAGCTGCGAAAAGGAGGGAGCTGGGCAAAATAGTGCAACGATAAACAGATGGGATGGGGGGCGAAACACAAACAGAAACAAAATGCGTATGATAAGATACTTCGGAGTATGCTGAGCGTATGCTGTACCTGTCGTGCCATCCACATGGCCGTCACAACGGAGGCCTGGTGGGTATCCGTTACGCCAGTCTCGCGGCAGCTCTTCGTAACCGCCTCTCGGACCTGCATACCAAGCACACGTTTTGTTGTTGTTGCTATATATAATTCATATTATTAAGACGGAGTTCTCTAATTTTGACCAAGTCTCTCGTGATAGGGGCCTCTCGCAAGATAGCCTCGACCGTTTTCTTACCTGATAAAACAGTTGTTATGTCTGCACTTTTCTGTCTGCACTTTTCGTCAAATTCTCATAATTTGATCTGTCTATGATACGTTGTCATCGCGCAGAGAAAGTCTAACGAAAACAAAAAAGAAGGTAGTGAACAGGGCCTCGAACCCGGGACTTACGAGTTAATACGTCCCTATCCTACCTGTTGCTCTACTCGCCCATTTTGTTCACACTGTCAGTTTTTTCTATTTCTATAGTATAGGTACTACTGTACAGCACTACAACTCTCACGAAAAAAGAAGAAGGAAGTGAACACGATCTCGAACCCGGGACCCTCGTGTTCACACGTCCCAATCCCACCTGTTGCTCTACTCGCCCATTTTGTTCACATGATGAGTTTTTTTCTTCCTATAGTAGAAGGGTTTTTTCGTATTTCTATAGTAGACGTACTACAATTCTAAGGGAAACAAAAGAAGAAAGTGAACACGGTCTCAAACCCCGGACCCTCGTGTTCACACGTCCCAATCCTACCTGTTGCTCTACTCGCCCATTTTGTTCACCTGGTGTTATTTTTTCTTTCTATAGTAGACGTCTACAACTCCAACGAAAAACAAAGGAAGTGAACACGGTCTCGAAGCCGGGACCCTCGTGTTCACACGCCACAATCCTACCTGTTGCTCTACTCGCCATTTTTTTTCACATGATGAGTTTTTTTATATAGTAGAAGTGTTTGTTTCATTTATATAGTAGGCAAACTACAACTCTAACGAAAAAAAAGGAGAAGTGGTTTCCGATTGGAGACAAAATCGGGCATTCCTTAACATTGTTGAAAAAAGAGCTTACCGCCAATCTTGTTTCGAACGAACGTGCTTGCCTATCGAAGTACACCCCTTGGTAGTACAGTCGTTTTGTTGCGGCCTTGGCATGCCTATTATCATACCTCTCTTCGTCATTACGGGCATACGCGAACCCGCAGGCGGGCGTCAGCCCGCTGCGGCGAATCCTCTCTTGTATTGATTAAATAAAATTATCATAAATACGTCAGCTGTGAGTTCGATTGATTGAATAGTTGATACTCAACTTTGCGAGCTGCGTAGAATGTTCTAGATGTCATTTGTAGTATTCGTGTGGGATTCACCATGTATTACTGTAGGTACCCAAGTAGTTACTACTCAATTTTATAGTGAGCCGTTCGCTCGTGTTTTGTGTTCATTACAATTCAATGACTCATTGATGTAATTTTATACTTAAGTAGCACCCGGAGAAATGAAAAGAAAAACGAGCTAAATACGTATAGTATGCCGCATTCGAACCGGGTACCGCGTGGGTGCAAGTATCCGCTGCGAGTTGAGCCACCCGACATATACGAGTAGACACTTAGACGTGTATTGATTGTGCTTGTACTCGATACAGCAGTTACGATGGCGGTTACATATATTGGGGAGTTCATATACTTGGTGAGGCTTTATTGAGGTATAAATGAGTGCCTGGTTTCTCCCCCCTGACTTGACTTGCTTGACCTCGCCTCGACGAGGTCCACCTTCGAAGTCCTATAATATAAATCTATCTATTATATATAGTTCGTCTGATGCCCAAAAAACAATACTTTAATCAAGTGATCTTTGATGCCCACTTTATCATAGCAACTTAGAGTGAAGCAAAAGCAAAAAAAAAAAATCTCCCACACACGTTCAAAACGCACGCTTCTCCCTACGCCGGCATGCCCGGCACCGTCTTCTTACGTTGCAGGCTGGCATACTGTAGTACAACTCGTACGTGCGCCGTGCTTGTCGTCGTGGTCACAGCGATTCGCGGCTGCTCTTCGTACGAGTATTGCAGCAGTGCGGTTGTGCTGAGATTGTGCCGTCCATCCTCGCTCTGGTCGCCTACTCGTATCGCATGATACGTACGTCGCCTTCCTTGTCACCGTGCGCGACGAAAGCACCACTGCTTTAGAAACGGACGGGGTCTCTGAAGGCCCCTAAACAACATCCCCTCCTCCTGCCTCTGCTCGTGTTCAAGGCCGTCCCGAGTTCGCGAAGCTTGGTCCATGTTGCATGGCCTACTTACCAGGTACCAGGGGTGGTCCTGAGGAAAACAAGCATACATATTCCACCCCATACCAGGTACCAGGTAGCAGGTACCAAAGAGCACCAACAACCGTCCTCAAGTCAAGCACCGCCACCACCACCACCACCACCACCAGCTGAGCACCAGCAGCAGCATAAATGTGTCGCTGGTGGTGGTGGTGGTGGTTGTGTTTGCAGGTAAAACCAAATCTCGATCACTCTCCAAGGGATGGCAAGAAATAGACCATTTTGTCGAATGCGGCGCAATGCTCGTAATGTGATACCAGGTATCATACGACTAGGCTAGACCGTGCCGCGAGACACCATCATAGCTCTTCGACGATACATCACGTTCAGAGCCATGCTCAGGTGGCATGCTCACGTGACATTCTCATGAGCCTGCATCATGCTGTCATCATGCTGTTTGTGCACGTATGTACGTACGCATATGTACATACAATGTGCCTGTTGTATACACGTACGTGGTACGTCTTGGGTAAGACGAAAATTAACTACGTACGATATATAGGCTGCTGCAGCAATACGACGACCACACTGCTGCCGTACGTATACCCGGGGACACGATCACCGCATTCCCGTATTCCCGGGGACAGAAAAATATGTACTGCTGTCTGTGCACGTACATATGAAAAATACGTATGTATATTCGACCACACTGCTGCCGTACGTATACCTGGGGACACGATCAGCGCATATCTGCCTCGCTTATTTTATACTGTTTTTAGTGCGGATTTACGCGCGCTGCTATAATACCATGGTACAGAGTATAGTGTCGTACGTATCAGATGGTACGTATATGGTACGTGCGTTCAATGTGCCTACTGTCGGTCGCCCCGGTGGTCTAACAGGTAGCCACGAAGCCTGTTAGCGTTGGAGGTCGGGGGTTCGATCCTCCTCGTATGGAGATTTTTATTCTCAAAATGACACCAACTAACTGTCGAGAGTCCATATTATAGCGTGGGTAAGCACAATTCGACGAAAGTTGACGAGGGAAGAAATTGCTGAAATCTTCTCGCGGTAAAAAGCAAGGCAAGCATCGTAGTGGGGGAGGAGGGAGAAGAGCCTACTTTGTGACCCCGGATCTGAGTTGCGACTATAGGAAGGAGAGAGAAAGGAAGGGCGAAGCTACTGAATGGGATGGACAAACAAAAAAAAAAACTGTACGATGTACGTACGTAACACAGCCAGCAACCAATAATGCTGCAGAGTAGTATTTGTGCCCTGTAATATTTTTCAAGAAATAATCGGTATGCATGCATGCACGAGTCAAATGATCTCGATCATCAGCACAGCCAGTCTCGCGAGCGGTTTTGCAAGACCCTTTCGCGATGACCGCGAGACAGCCGACAACAACAAACAACTTTTTTTTTTCTTTTTTTTTATATCCTCCGGCGGATGGGTAAAAATAAAGCTTACGCCCTCCACACTTCCACGTCTCACTGCGTGTCGTGTGTCAAATCACTCCATGCCCCCTCGGAAGTATCAGCCCTTGCTGCCTACGACTCCGGAGACTTGGGCATGTTGACCGACACACAACAAACAACGTGCAACCAGCCCCCCCTGGCCACATCTATTATAAATATGTTTTCCATCAAACAACCCGCATTGAATCGGAGTCAATCCCCATCGTTTATATTTCCTTAACCATATATTTGTATTCCTATTCCCTTCTTCCCCTCGCTGCCTCGGCAAAGTTTTTGCTTTGGCATGGCCCATAGCGAGGGGGGGGGTCTTTCTAGCGAGCAAGGCTAGGCTCACCCTCAAGCGGACCGATACCTTCTTGCTGCTGCGCACCCGCCGCGAAGCGTGTGCAGCGGTAGAGTTGGATCGGCACTGGTGCGTCAGGCGCGAAAGTTCAGATGCACGGGCCTTTTTGGCCGTCGGTGTAGACAGCAATGTCCATCTCACTTTTGTGCGCGGAGGCAGACGCCATCAGAAAGGTGGACGGACACTACGTACACGGCCCTAGGTGTGTTTGCTAGAGGGAGCTGTACTGTCTCAGTACCCTGGCTTCGCCATCAAAGGAGGAGGGAGCGTGTGGCGACGAGCTGGAGTCTGGACTGGTCAATCCCTTCAGCGCGAGAAATTTTATTTTCCAGACCAAGCACCCTGAGTGCAACGAGGGAGAAAGCGAGGAGCCGACTGGGAAGGACAACAACGAGAGCGAGTACGGACGGAGCGGGTCGAGTGTGGTCGTGCTAGGACTGGCCAAGTGGCACCGGAGCGGCGCGCCGGAGCACAGCAGCGCGCCGCAGCAACAGCACAGCAGCGCGGAGCAGCCATCCGGAGCACGGACGACATCGACCCGTGACGAACGGACAAACGTTTTTTGTTGACAATGTTTTGTTTCGTTTTTTTCCCCTGAATTTTGTTGTTGGGTCTGTGTGGATGACGTCACTGGTTTTGTAGAGAGACGCGGCAGAGATGGCGCGGACACCCCGGGTGCCTTCATTGTGTGCCTGATCGTGGAAGACCCCTTCAATGTGGAACGATTCCTAATCAGTGTCGATGTTTATAATGCTGTGCCTAAACAGACGTTCAGGATAGATTCGGGTAATTGTCAATTGACGTGATGGCTTTGGTTGGCTGTTCTTTTTCACTGTGTGCCCGCGGACTGTCATTCCGGCAGCACTTCAGACAGCAGCTGCGTGCTCCATCTTGTTCCCACGCCTACCGTGTGTTTTTGTACAGACAGCACTTCAGACAGTAGTTACGCTGTAGTCGGCAAATTCATTGGTAAAGAGTGGGAGGGGGGGGGGGGGACGATGCTGCTGTAGTCGAATGGAGATTGCGGGCGTGTAGTTCAGTTTTGGACACGCATAACATGCTGTAGGGATTTTAGGCGTACCGCTTCGGACTTGTGTATCCTTTCCCTGCTAAGTGTACGTGTTCTTTAGGATTCTCTGATGGCTCTAGCACTTTTGTGACCACGGGCTGTGATCTTGCTAGATCAGACTATAGGGATTAGCAACTGAAACGAGTTTAATGTGAAGATAACAACACAACAACCAACAAAACAACAACAATCGTCAGCGCTCTATACGGTAAAGCCCCGCTGGTTCGATTTCCATAGAGGGTTAGGCCTTTAGTTCTGCCTGTAGACATCTATGGCAGCAAATATCACGCATGATTAATGTGCGTCGTCATACGTTATCGGGGGTGCGGGAGGGCCTCTTATTCCCACCAGTATACATATATACGTGGTTTATGTCTACATGAGGAGCGGTCCAGCTCCCAGACCCTGCCTGCCTGTGTCAGTGCCCACCATGCGCCTGAGGTCGTATCAACTCGCTATAGCGAGTCATTGTCGCTTATGATCTTGGGTTGCTTTGGGTAGCAGGCAGTGCGAGGGTGGTTTCCCACGTCGAGATGGATGCTGCGGAATTTGAAAGATTGAAGACGATGCAGCTGATGGGAGTTGTCGACAAGCTTTATTGCGAGCGCCGCGTTCTGGTTGAACGCATCGTGAACTACGAAGCTTGGGCTGCGCGTACTGGACGGGTTGCCGTGCTTGCGAACGATAGGGCTCGTCTCAACGAGGTGGATTTTCGGATTAACTCGGCTCAGCACCAGTTCAAGTGGCGGCAGGGAGTAATCCATCCGATACGTTCGCAGCAACAGCGTGCCGCCGTTGCCAGACCTGAGCCGGCGCTGGTGGAGCCGCTTGCTGCTCGAGGCACGAGCAACGCAGGCGAGCAGCGGCAGCAGCAGCAGCAGCATGACGATGCGATGGATGGGGCTGCAGACACTGTGATGCAGGTGGCAGCCCTTCGCGAGCAGGTGGAGGAGATGAGGAGAGAGTTAGCAGCAGCGAAGCTGGCAGCCCTTCGGAGGAAGATGATAGCGAAGCTGCGTGCCACGCGGAGTGAGGCACAGCGCGCTGATTTGGAGAGGACGGCGGCAGAGCAGTGAAGGACAACAGCAGTTGGGACTACAGTGCGGCAACAAGGGCAGGAGGCCCACGAAGCACGTTGACCACTGCTGTAAACCATACCCGCTCTGCGCCCATTCCCATATTTGATGTGGAAGTTACGAGGGGAGAGGGAGAGAAGAAGGCAGACGAAGAGAGAGAAAAATAACAAGCTGAGAAGCCAAGTGGTGAGCAGACCTCTCGGAGCGGCAGCAGTGCACAGGATGGGCAGGAGGCCCTGCCGCAGCCGCTTCTGATAGAGAAGGTGCCCATTGAGCCGGCTTGTTGGGTGAGCCCGGGCGCGCTAGAGCAGGTGGCTCTGTCTGCGCGCCACGTCGAAACCCACCCCGCGGTGACGAGAGAGATACCGTCGCACGCGAAGGAGACGCAGGTCGGAGAGATGGTTTTATGTTCAAGTGGAAGGGGGTCTCTCGAGGAGGAGCATAGAGTAGGAGCCGGAGAGGACGGCGTCGGGCTGGGCGAGGAGCAGGAGCATCAGCCGTTGCCACCGCCGCTGCCGCCACCACCGCCTCTACCACCGCCTCCGCCACCGCCCGCGGAAGGCACGCGTGCAGACCTCGAGGCGGAGCAGCACGCCCTGGTAGTGGCGAGCCGTTTGGCACTGGCACACGGAGCCCTGTTATCATACGAACAACGGAAGGAGGAGGAAGAGGAGGAGAAAAAAGATGAGGAGCAGCAGCAGCAGCAGCAGGGGAGCAAGAAGGGGCGGGACGGCGGCAAGTAGCACCACCTACAGCAAGGTTGTGTTTGGACCAGCATGGAAGCTAGGCCGAGGTGGCGCCTGGGCGGTGGGCTCATCCCCCCGTTCAGCCCTGATTGAGGTTTACACTTCGTTTGTGCTGCTTGATTGATTGCCTTTTTCTTGCTTTTGCTTTTGGTGTTTTTTTGTACGTACGATGCTGCCGCTACGGCTGTTGAGGTATATTAATAGTTGTTGTGTCGTAGAATAGGCTTGTTTGGACCACCTATCATTATACTGAATACGAGTAGTTGGTTCTGTTGTCTTTCGTTGTTTTGCGCGGGACGATGGGCTACGTACTTGGGTTGGGGCTTGGGGGACGATGATTTTGATGCACGCATGATAGGATTGAGTACGCACGTGACGACTTGACGAGCCGATATTATGTTTCGGTTGTGTGCTCTGCTCCGACGCCGTGCTCGCTTCTTCTTGAATGCTGTGCTGAGTGCTGTCGTACTGCAGCACTTCTGAGCTGCTGTTTGATAGCGTGCATAGTACACAAATACTGGTATTATATCGAAGCCAGCAGGGCAACGTACATGAAACATGCTCAGATGGTGTACTGCTGTATCTGCCTTGAGACTATACTGCTGTACCTGTCTTGAGATACTATACGGCTGTGAGTATACCAAGAATAAGCGCGCGGTGCTTTTCGTGAGTTGTGAGCGTGCGGTTGTATACGTATATACGTACCACGGTACCTGAGAAGAGCAGTATAAGATATTTGCAAGTGGACGCACTTGTGTTGAGCTTGAAATAAATGACGCAGGAGTAGAAATAAATGCCTCCCTCCCCCTCTCCCTCCTTCCCTCCCTCCCTCTGTACCCCAAATATTTGGGTTGGCACGTAGAGATTGGTGATAGTTGGTTAATGAGTAGTAGGGTAGGGGAGCTGCAGAAAATCAAAGACTGCTGTCTGCTTGCTTTTTGTGTGCCTGATGAAAACGGGAGTGCTCTTTCTATGCGCGGAGGGGTTTGCTATGCGTGAAGATCGTATACACCTCTATGCATACGTATAAGACACTGCGTTATACCAGGTATGCATACAAAGCAACTGCGAACGTACTACTGCTCAGATAAGGTTATCATGGTTGGTACGGTGTTGGAAAATTCTTGGGCGTTGTGATATGATATGGATATGCGATGGAATGGATGGAGTATCGATACAGAGTGAAAATATGTTTTGGGCGACTCAGATTGACTGCTGTAATGTATCAAAAAACGGGTGGCCCTGGGTTGTCGAGCTTCCACGCAGATCAATGATGGTGCTCTTCCGCCCTCCCTCCCTCCCTCCCTCCCTCCGTAGCAAATCAGTTATAGGTACGAGATGGTTCTGATCGTTCATTTATGTAGCACGCATGCTATGTACGTACTTGAAGCAGGAGGAGTATAAGCGGGGTAGGTGTTTTAACCACGTATTCATAGCAGTTACTCTGTGCTCTTTGTTGGCGATGTGAAATATGCACTTGCACCTGTCTGATAACGGCACTCGAATCTTGATGAATACATTAATGGGTTTTGTCTTTCCGCGCACTACTACTGGTTGGTTAAAACGCTATTCTTGTCATTGTTGTTTGGTGATACAATAGTACACTTCGAAGCTTGTCATGCACCCGGGTTTCCACCCTGTCATGTATCACTTTACTTGTGTGGAATATCGCTCGAAGGTTCTTGATGATACCAACAGCTCGTGGCAAGGGAAGATCGTGTTTCCCCGATGATAAGGTGGCATAAATAACTACTGCTGTAAGCTTGAAACCATAGCACGCGGTCGGATAGATTACGTTTGCGTATGAAATGAGGATTTGAGATTCATTCTTTTAGTTTTAGAGTCGATCTCAATGGTGATACCGTCTCTGGCTGTCTGGTCTGGGCGGTTTTTCTGACAGTTCAGAAAATACATTGATTGACTGGCTGGCTGATTGAACGAGGATTCGAGAATGGAGGATTTTGATTGAGTTTTTGATCGGGCTGGTGGGGTTAAGGTTGGGTTGTGGTTTTTGATTGATGGTTTTCGGGCATTGAAAATTCTGCCTGGTTGCTGATTAAAATAGTGGATACTGCTGTGCGGATATACTGTTTTTGGTCGAACCGTGATCGGGAGCTGCATTGTTGATTGTCAGGGAGATATTCAATGATAAGAACGGCTGGTCTGGTAGTTCCGAGAATACATTGTACGGTATTGAGATTTGTATTGAGGATCTTTCAGGTTTTGAGATTCTTGCAACGTGCAGTAAATCTGAAGTTAGTATTACTGGATAAACTTGTATCGACCTATTGACACCGAGCTGATGGCCATATGATTATCGAGGCCATATGCCTTAGTTTCGGCAGCTGAGTGTCTTGGAAGATTGTTGAAGTTTGAGCCAGTATGGTTTAGATTTTGGTATCTGAAGTTAGTACTACTGGATAAACTTGTATCGACCTATTGACACCGAGCTGATGGCCGTCTGATTATCGAGGCCATATGCCCTAGTTTCGGCAGCTGAGTGTCTTGGAAGATTGTTGAAGTTTGAGCCAGTATGATTTAGATTTTGGCATTTGAGTTTGAATGAATTTGCTTGAATTTCTGGTATTCACTACTTTGGATTTGCTTGAGGTTTTGGGAAATTGTGGTCCACTTTTCGGTACGTGAATTTGGAATGTGTGCTATTGATTCGGGATGATGATTTGTGGTTTTCGGGACAGCTATGAGGTGTGACCAGGCTATGATATTGTGATGCTTCATTGCCATACTGTTCACCGTGCAGGGAGGATATTAGTTGATGGGACTGTACACCTGTTCGGTATGCATATTGCGGATGTGTGGTGTCGCACAGTATCGAATACAAAGCAGGGGGAGATATTGATTGTGCTTGTACTCGATACAGCAGTTACCATGGCGGTTACATATATTGGGGAGTTCATATACTTGGTGAGGCTTTATTGAGGTATAAATGAGTCCCTGGTTTCTCCCCCCTGACTTGATTTGCTTGACTTCGCCTCGACGAGGTCCACCTTCGAAGTCCCATAATATATAATATATATATATATATATATGTGGTTTATGGCTACATGAGGAGCGCTCCAGCTCCCTGACCCTGCCTGCCTGTGTCAGTGCCCGCCATGCGCCTGAGGTCGTATCAATAGTGGAACATTTGTTTTGTCAAGAAAACGAAACTAGCACTCGCCCCCGGGACGCGACGCGAGCACCGCCGAGGCCGCCTCGGGCAGGGTCGGGAGGGGCGAGCAAGGTAAGACAAGTCCAACAACAGCGCACCCAGAGGTAGGACTCAACATAAGTTAGCTCGGGTTCGTCCCAAAACCTACTTAATGTTAAGTACAAAAATCGACTTTCAACGCTCTGAGAGCCGACCCCTTGCGTCATGATACACATATAGATATAGATGTATATGGAAATATGAAGGACCGCTCAGGTGCTTGCGGGGGTACTTCGGATCGTCTTCGCTTCAGACCGGATTCCACTCGGAATCCCTTCGGCGCCCTCGCGATCGCTTTCTCGCCCGCTCTTCTCGAGAGTCGCGTCCCTGAACCTCCGCCCCTCATATTCCCCCCGCGCGCACTCTCGGGTCGCGCGCCGCCGCCGAGCGCGGCGACCTTCAATACGTAGGCTCTTGCGAGACGGCGGGACATCGAGACTTTTCTTCGAGGCAGCAAAATGGTATTTGCGGAACGTCGAGGCTGTTTCTTCGAGGCAGCAAGATTATTGTGAGATTTGTTTCTTGGAGATACTCGTACGTAGCGCGGTTCTACGTACTTTTTCTGTGGATCTGTATATTGTTCCAGGATCTCGGGGGGGGGGGTTCCTTCGCGAGCTTCGATAGCTCTTTTCTTCGATAGCTCGGTCTCACAAATGCGACCGCCTTCTCCCGACTACCTCCCTGAGCGGGTTGTCTTTAGTCCCTTCCACCCCGTCGGCCTTGCTTCGTCGGATACGAGTATGATACTACAGCAGCGAGCACAGCAGTCTTTGTACAGTAGTACAATGATAGGACAACAAAAAGCTCAGCTGAATTTCTCTCGGATGAATTCATAGCTACTACTGTAAACTGCTGTAGCTCCATTTTCAGGGTAGAAATATGTATGCTGTACTACAACAACAGCAGCAGTACCAGGTACGAGTACTGTATGTACGACGTAGCGAGCAGCAGCTGTAGTACCTACTGCTGTACAGCAGTACTACTGTTGTTGTAGTGTATAGTGCAGTACTACTGTTGTTGTAGTGTATAGTGCTGTAGATACTTGTAGATACGAGTCTGTTCAGACACGAGAGTCAGAGAAGAATTGAGACCCCCCCCTCGTTGTCAGCTTTTAAATATCTCGACTAAATCCACGCGGAACCGCTTGCTCGGCACGAAGTGTTTTTTCCGAACGTACCAAAACTGAGCCCGCCACCGGGACCTCGACTGGTGCATTTCTGACAGAGACTGAGAAAGGAAGTTGCGAACTGAGTATCAACACAGTTAGCGTTTCCTTCTTCCTGCAACACTTGCCATTGCCTTGGTTCTGCACGTATGCGTCAGATATCGAAACACGAGCGAGCGCCATCGGATTGTCGTAAATAAGAAGGATGGTACCAAATAACTGATGTACCAGGTATATTGTCCTATCCGAAGCATGGGTGCCGGTGAAGGCCGGCACCCATGCGGAGCCCTTGTATAGATGTAATTTGCTCGTAATCTTACTGCTGTTGTACATCTATCTGTACATGTACCACAGGTACCTACAGAGCTCTGTCTCTCCGAGGAGGGAAAGGAAGACAACACACAACAAGCATGCACATACAAAAGCATGCCGTACCTCTTCTTCCGTGCCGCCCTCTTTGACCATAACAGTTTGGGTCGGCGCCCCACCNCAACAGGAACCGAAAGGACCGTATTCGAAAGTAACCGTGTGGTGGGTATTCGAGGTTATGATAAGCCGTTATGCGAGTAGTCCGCCCGGGGCGCCTGATTCTCTAGGGAATGCAACTCCGCTGCTTGGTTGGTTGGGTCTGTTTGTTTCGTGCCGCGTCCTGTGCATGCAGCGGTGAAAATACAGCAGCATTTTCTCAATACGTACTACCAGTACAGCAGTACGGGATGCCTAACAAGAAACAGGCTAATATGAAAGCCAGGCTGAGATTTCGAGGAAAAAAATAAATTCCGGAGTGGTTATCTTGAATCTAGTGTAGAAATCGCTTTTTCTCAAATAAGAAATTCAGCCTGGACCGGATTTCCTGTTTATGGTTACGGAGTACCATATTAAATAGAACTAAATATTGTTAGTAACAATTGAGGTAAATATATAGGTTTTTGTATCTACCGTTAGTCCCGAAATAGGTGTCCTGTACTGCTGTACTCTATAAAAGACCTCACATTTTCGACCAAACAACAGAAACAATAATTGGTATGGCGACACCAAAACGCGTCCACCGAACTCTGTGGCTTGGGCGCAGGCAGAAATAAGCTTATCGCCCGGTACACGGCTTTCCTGCTGTCCAACACAAATAACGTCCCTCAGGGGGGGGGGACGCACGTGAATTTAGCTACATATAGGCATTCGTCCCTTTTTTTCCAAACCCACCACCCAAACACGCCTGCCCGTGGTCGATCTCCTCTGGTGCCATGTTCCCCCAATCCCCAAACCCCAAGCACGAACCGCCCAACCGTCCAGAGGCGCTGTCGTCGTCGTGCTCTCGATCGGACACCACACCGTCGAGACCAACTAACTCGTGGTCGACCTCACACACTCCCGGACCCGTGGCACTTCGTCCGTCTTCGAACTCCTGACCTTCGTGGTATTATTGTCTGTCTACTGCCGCCGTTCCCGCTACGAAGACCTATTGATCGTGCTTGGTACTCGATACAGCAGGTATGATGACGGTTACATATACTGGGGAGTTCCTATACTTGGTGAGGCTTTATTGAGGTATACATGAGTGCCTGGTTTCTCCCCCTTGCTTGACTTGCTCGACTTCGCCTCGATGCTGGCCTGCGAGGTCCGACGATAATATATATACGTGGTTTATGTCTACATGAGGAGAGCTCCAGCACCCTGACCCTGTCTGCCTGTGTCAGTGCCCGTGATGCGCCCGAGGTCGTATCAACACGCTATAGCGAGTCATTGTCGCTTATGATCTTGGGTTCCTTGGGGTATCAGGCAGTGCGAGGGTGGCTTCTTTCACGTCGAGATGGATGCCGCGGAGTTTGAAAGCTGGAAGACGGTGCAGCTGATGGGAGTTGTCGACAAACTTTATTGCGAGCGCCGCGTTCTGGTTGAACGCATCGTGAACTATGAAACTTGGGCTGTGCGTACTGGACGGGTTGCCGTGCTTGCGAACAAGAGGGCTCGTCTCACTGAGGTGGATATTCGGATCAACTCGGCTCAGCACCAGTTCAAGTGGCGGCAGGAAGTAATCCATCCGATACGACCGCAGCAACAGCGTGCCGCCTTTGCCAGACGTGAGCCGGCGCTGGTGGAGCCGCTTGCTGCTCGAAGCACGAGCAACGCAGGCCAGCAGCGGCAGCAGCAACAGCCGGAGCAGCAGCAGCATGAAGACGCGATGGATGGGGCTGCAGACACTGCGATGCAGGTGGCAGCCCTTCACGAGCAGGTGGAGGAGTTGATGAGAGGTCGTGAGGAGATGAGGAGAGAGTTAGCAGCAGCGAAGCTGGCAGCCCTTCGGAGGAAGATGATAGCGAAGCTGCGTGCCAGGCCGAGCGAGGCCCAGCGCGCTGATTTGGAGAGGACGGCGGTAGAGCAGAGGAGGACAACAGCAGTTGGGACGATAGTGCGGCAACAAGGGCAGGAGGCCCACGCAAGCACGTTGACCACTGCTGTAAACCATACCCACTCTACGCCCATTCCCAAACTTGATGTGGAAGTTACGAGGGGAGAGGAAGCGAAGAAGGCAGACGAAGAGAGAGAAGAAGAACAAGCTGTGGAGCTAGGTGCGGAGCAGACCTCTCGGAGCGGCAGCAGTGCACAGGATGGGCAGGAGGCCCTGCCGCAGCCGCATCCGATTGAGAGAAGCCCCTTTGAGCCGGTTTGTTAGGTGAGCCCGGGCGCGCAAGAGCAGGTGGCTCCGTTTGCGCGCCACGTTGAAACCCACCCCGCGGTGACGAGAGAGATACCGTCGCACGCGAGGGAGAAAGAGGTCGGAGAGATGGTTTTATGTACGAGTGGAAGGGGTCTCTGGAGGAGGAGCATAGAGTAGGAGATGGAGAGGACGGCGTTGGGATGGGCGGGGAGCAGGAGCATCAGCCATTGCCACGGCCGCTGCCGCCACCGCCGCCCCTACCGCCGCCTCCGCCACCGCCACTCGCGGTTGGCACGCGTGCAGACCTCGAGGCGAAGCAGCACACCCTGGTAGTGGCGAGCCGCTTGGTACTGGCACACGGGGCCCTGTTATCATACGAACAACGGAAGCAGGAGGAAGAGGAGAACGAAGAGGAGGAGGAGCAGCAGCAGCAGCAGCAGCAGCAGCAGCAGCAGCAGCAGCAGGGGAGCAAGGACGGGCGGGGCGGCGGCAAGCAGCACCACCTACAGCAAGGTTGTGTTTGGACCAGCATGGAAGCTGGGCCGAGGTGGCGCCTGGGCGGTGGGCTCATCCTCCCGTTCAGCCCTGATTGAGGTATACGGGTTGTTTGTGCTGCTTGATTGATTGTTTTTTTTCTTGTTTTTGATGATGTTTTTTGTAGGTACGAGTATGCAACTATTAGTAGGTGTGTCGTAGGTTAGGCTTGTTTGGCCCACCTATTATTACACTGAATACGAGTAGTTGGTTCAGTTGTCTTTCGTTATTTTGCGCGGGACAATGGACTACGTACTTGGCTTGGGGCTTGGGGGGGGATGATATATGATGCACGCATGATAGGATTGAGTACGCACGTGACGACTTGACGAGCCGATATTATGTTTCGGTTGTGTGCTCTGCTCCGCCGCCGTGCTCGCTTCTTCTTGAATGCTGTGCTGAGTGCTGTCGTACTGCAGCACTTCTGAACTGCTGTTTGATAGCGTGCATAGTACACAAATACTGGTATTATAATTATATCGAAACCAGCAGGGCAACGTACATGAAACATGCTCAGATGGTGTACTGCTGTGTCTGCCTTGAGACTATACTGCTGTACCTGTCTTGAGATACTATACTGTTGTTGGTATACCAGGAATAAGCGCGCGGTGCTTTTCGTGAGTTGTGAGCGTGCGGTTATATACGTATATACGTACCCTGGCACCAGAGAAGAGCAGGGTCAGATATTTGCAAGTGGCCGTACTTGTTTTGAGCTTGAAATAAATGACGCAGGAGTAGAAATAAATGCCTCCCCTCCCCCTCTCCCTCCTTCCCTCCCTCCCTATGTACCCCAAAGATTTGGGTTGACACGTAGAGATTGGTGATAGTTGGTTCATGAGTAGTAGGATAGGGGAGCTGCAGAAAATCAAAGACTGCTGTCTGCTTGCTTTTTGTGTGCCTGATGAAAACGGTAGTGCTCTTTCTATGCGCGGAGGGTTTTTCTATGCGTGAAGATCGTATACACCCCTATGCATACGTATAAGACACTGCGTTATACCAGGTATGCATACAAAGCAACTGCGTACTGCTCAGATAAGGTTACCATGGTTGGTACGGTGTTGAAAAATTCTGGGGCGTTGTGATATGATATGGATATGCGATGGAATGGATGGAGTATTGATACAGAGTGAACATATTTTTTTGGGCGACTCAGATTGACTGCTGTATGTCAAAACGGTGCCCTGGTTGTCGAGCTCACGCAGATCAATGTGTGCTCTTCCGGCCTCCCTCCCTCCCTCCCTCCCTCCGTAGCGAATCAGTGAGATGTTTCTGATCATTTATTTATGTAGCACGCATGCTATGTAAGTACTTAAAGCAGGAGGAGTATAAGCGGGGTATAGGTGCTTTAACCACGTAATCATAGCAGTTTCTGTGCTCTTTGTTGGCGATGTGAAATATGCACATGCACCTGTCTGACAACGGCGTTCGAATCTTGATAAATACATGAATGGGTTTTGTCTTTCCGCGCACTACTATTGGTTGGTTAAAACGCTGTTCTTAAGTCAATGTTGCTTGGTGATAAAATAGTACACTTCGAAGCTTGTCATGCACCCGGGTTTCCACCCTCTGTCATGCATCACTTTCCTTGTGTGGAAAATCGCTCGAAGGTTCTTGATTATACCAGCAGCTCGTAGCAAGGGGAGATCACGTTTCCCCGATGATAAGTTGGCATAATAACTACTGCTGTAAGCTTGAAACCATAGCACGCGGCCGGATAAATTACGTTTGCGTATGAATGAGGATTTGACATTTAATATTTTAGTCTTAGAATCAATCTCAATGGTGATACCGTCTCTGGCTGTCTGGCCTGGGCGGCTTTTCTGGTAGTTCGGAAAATACATTGATTTTGATTGACTGGTTGACCGACTGAATGAGGATTCGAGAATGGAGGATTTTGATTGAGTTTCTGATTGGGCTTGTGGGGTTAAGGTTGGGTTGTGGCTTTTGATTGATGGTTTTCGGGCATTGAAAATTCTGCCTGTTTACTGATTAAAATAGTGGATACTGCTGTGCGGATATACTGTTTTTGGTCGAACCGTGATCGGAAGCTGCATTGTTGATTCTCAAGGAGATATTCAATGATAATAACGGCTGGTCTGGTAGTTCCGAGAATACATTGTACGGTATTGAGATTTGTATTGAGGACTTTGCAGGTTTTGAGATTCTTGCAACGTGCAGTAAATCTGAAGTTAGTACTACTGGATAAACCTGTATCGACCTATTGACACCGAGCTGATGGCCGTCTGATTATCGAGGCCTATGCCCTAGTTTCGGCAGCTGAGTGTCTTGGAAGATTGTTGAAGTTTGAGCCAGTATGGTTTAGATTTTGGTATCTGAAGTTAGTACTACTGGATAAACCTGTATCGACCTATTGACACCGAGCTGATGGCCGTCTGATTATCGAGGCCATATGCCCTAGTTTCGGCAGCTGAGTGTCTTGGAAGATTGTTGAAGTTTGAGCCAGTATGGTTTAGATTTTGGTATTTGAATTTGAATGAATTTGCTTGAATTTCTGGTATTCAGTACTTTGAATTTGCTTGAGGTTTTGGGGAAATTGTGGTCCACTTTCGGTACGTGAATTTGGAATGTGTGATATTGATTCGGGATGATGATTTGTGGTTTTCGGGACAGCTATGAGGTGTGACCATGCTATGATATTGTGATGCTTTATTGCCATATTGTTCACCATGCAGGGAGGATGTTAGTTGATGGGACTGTACACCTGTTCGGTATGCATACTGCGGATGTGTGGTGTCGCACAGTATCGATTACAAAGCAGGGAGGATATTGATTGTGCTTGTACTCGATACAGCAGTTACCATGGCGGTTACATATATTGGGGAGTTCATATACTTGGTGAGGCTTTATTGAGGTATAAATGAGTCCCTGGTTTCTCCCCCCTGACTTGATTTGCTTGACTTCGCCTCGACGAGGTCCACCTTCGAAGTCCCATAATATATAATATATATATATATATATATATGATTTTCGCGTGGTCGAGGTGGCACATGTACATAATATCGTATGTCATTGTATGATATGATATGTACATAATATATATATATATGTGGTTTATGTCTACATGAGGAGCGCTCCAGCTCCCTGACCCTGCCTGCCTGTGTCAGTGCCCGCCATGCGCCTGAGGTCGTATCAATAGTGGAACATTTGTTTTGTCAAGAAAACGAAACTAGCACTCGCCCCCGGGACGCGACGCGAGCACCGCCGAGGCCGCCTCGGGCAGGGTCGGGAGGGGCGAGCAAGGTAAGACAAGTCCAACAACAGCGCACCCAGAGGTAGGACTCAACATAAGTTAGCTCGGGTTCGTCCCAAAACCTACTTAATGTTAAGTACAAAAATCGACTTTCAACGCTCTGAGAGCCGACCCCTTGCGTCATGATACACATATAGATATAGATGTATATGGAAATATGAAGGACCGCTCAGGTGCTTGCGGGGGTACTTCGGATCGTCTTCGCTTCAGACCGGATTCCACTCGGAATCCCTTCGGCGCCCTCGCGATCGCTTTCTCGCCCGCTCTTCTCGAGAGTCGCGTCCCTGAACCTCCGCCCCTCATATTCCCCCCGCGCGCACTCTCGGGTCGCGCGCCGCCGCCGAGCGCGGCGACCTTCAATACGTAGGCTCTTGCGAGACGGCGGGACATCGAGACTTTTCTTCGAGGCAGCAAAATGGTATTTGCGGAACGTCGAGGTTGTTTCTTCGAGGCAGCAAGATTATTGTGAGATTTGTTTCTTGGAGATACTCGTACGTAGCGCGGTTCTACGTACTTTTTCTGTGGATCTGTATATTGTTCCAGGATCTCGGGGGGGGGGGTTCCTTCGCGAGCTTCGATAGCTCTTTTCTTCGATAGCTCGGTCTCACAAATGCGACCGCCTTCTCCCGACTACCTCCCTGAGCGGGTTGTCTTTAGTCCCTTCCACCCCGTCGGCCTTGCTTCGTCGGATACGAGTATGATACTACAGCAGCGAGCACAGCAGTCTTTGTACAGTAGTACAATGATAGGACAACAAAAAGCTCAGCTGAATTTCTCTCGGATGAATTCATAGCTACTACTGTAAACTGCTGTAGCTCCATTTTCAGGGTAGAAATATGTATGCTGTACTACAACAACAGCAGCAGTACCAGGTACGAGTACTGTATGTACGACGTAGCGAGCAGCAGCTGTAGTACCTACTGCTGTACAGCAGTACTACTGTTGTTGTAGTGTATAGTGCTGTAGATACTTGTAGATACGAGTCTGTTCAGACACGAGAGTCAGAGAAGAATTGAGACCCCCCCCTCGTTGTCAGCTTTTAAATATCTCGACTAAATCCACGCGGAACCGCTTGCTCGGCACGAAGTGTTTTTTCCGAACGTACCAAAACTGAGCCCGCCACCGGGACCTCGACTGGTGCATTTCTGACAGAGACTGAGAGAAAGGAAGTTGCGAACTGAGTATCAACACAGTTAGCGTTTCCTTCTTCCTGCAACACTTGCCATTGCCTTGGTTCTGCACGTATGCGTCAGATATCGAAACACGAGCGAGCGCCATCGGATTGTCGTAAATAAGAAGGATGGTACCAAATAACTGATGTACCAGGTATATTGTCCTATCCGAAGCATGGGTGCCGGTGAAGGCCGGCACCCATGCGGAGCCCTTGTATAGATGTAATTTGCTCGTAATCTTACTGCTGTTGTACATCTATCTGTACATGTACCACAGGTACCTACAGAGCTCTGTCTCTCCGAGGAGGGAAAGGAAGACAACACACAACAAGCATGCACATACAAAAGCATGCCGTACCTCTTCTTCCGTGCCGCCCTCTTTGACCATAACAGTTTGGGTCGGCGCCCCACCATCGAAGGTTACCATCAGGGCAATCCAACCCTGAGGTGCGATTGTTGGTGGTGGTGTCGCAGTTTTTGCTGATAGAGGTGATCCCTGTTGTTGCTGTTGTTGTTGTTGCTGCTGCGCAAGCGGCAGCATTGTATCATCGCCACCCCTGACTTTCGCGCCGCCACCGCTGCCGCTGCTGCCACCGCCGGCCACCCTGCTTGCACTGCCGAACCCTGATAATATCCGCGGCAGCTCTGAACCACCACCACCACCACCACCACCAGCAAGAACAACCTCGTCCTTGCCGGGTTGTGGTCGCACAAGGTTACTAATGTCATCACCCCTGCCTTTCGTGCCTCCACCTCCGCCGCCGCTGCCACTACTGCCGGCCGCCCTGTTTACGCTTGCACTGCCGAAGAATGGCCATATCGGGGGCAGGGCAGCAGCACCAGCAGCAGCAACAGTGTTGTCCTCACCGGATTGTTGTGCTCGCACAAGGTTCACGGAAGACGAGAAAATACAAATGAACAAAAAAAGCGAGACGACGGCGGCCCCACCGGGCAGAGACGACGCACGTGACGGCGAGACCACTCGCAAAGGGGTCGTAGCTGCTGCTGCTGCTGCTGGTGCAGTTGCGATTTTCATCTTCGATAGATAGATATAGGAGGATAGATGGATGCTGTACCCAGACACTGCTGTTGTGAGCCTCCAGGTGGGATAGGTTGTATTTGCTCATGAAATCTATTGTCGATATCTTGATATATTTGGCCCGTTTTACACGAACGCCTCGCTGAAGAAAAACGGGGAACGGGGAGAAGGTGCGGATCGCAGATTTTGCCGTTGGCCGTTGGGTTAAAAAAAGATACGAGATATATACCTGACGTACGAGTCTGACCTGCACGCGATGCCTTTCTCCAAAGGACATGCCTCATTATATCTACCAATAAACCCTGCTTTGTCCGTTACTTCGTTTGCGGACGCCGTTACTCCGTCTACGGACAAAACTACAGTACCCTCGATCCATTGATGCATGTCACAAACACAAGGATAAATTATTACGCTTGCCTGCGCCGGAGGCGGCATAGCCTACCCGCTTTCCGGGGCGGAAGAAACGCCATCTTGGGTCAGAGCTATCGGGCCGACCCGATAAGAAGGCGTGGTAGGCACGGCAATGTGCGGGATGTGATGGGCCTACCTCTCTCTCTCTCTCTTCACGAAGATCTTCGTACGCAAACACCACAAATAAAATAAAATAAATACACAAAAAAATGCAAAACACAAACAAAGTACGTACGACATTCTAGTCGTATTAATTTTTTTGTCAGGAGACGGCACTTTGACCCCTTGACTGACGGCAATTTGTCTTTTTTTTATCCTTGACTGACGCCAAACTACTAGGTTTTAGTGTAGAACACTCGGATCCACACGCTTGACCGATGCTCGTTTTCCCTTGACTGACCGTCTCCTGACATCTATGAGTATGAGGGGTCAAGGCCCAACCAACGGACGAACGAGCAACGGCCACAGATTTGGACTCGCGGGTTTTTATCGTCGACCCTGGAGAAATACCACGGGTCCAGTCGACCCGATCCGTATGAAACCCGTATCTCACGGGCCAATCGATATTGGCGGGTCGGGTCGGATCAGGAGGCGCTGAAAATCTCACGGGTCAAGTCGGTTTGGGTCAAGAGGTCTGCAAATATCACGGGTCGGGTCGGGTCAAGAGGTTTCCAAAGTCTCGCGGGTCGGGTCGGGTCATAAATAACCCGACATCTAAAACAAAAATAATAGCGGGTCGGACTCTGACACGTGCTATATGTACGATAGAATCGCCTGGGCTAACCCCAGCCTCGATCTAAATCCCCGTTACTTATTCCCCTTGGCAGCGGTGGCTGGAATGAGCGCGTTATTGCTCGCGACGCTTATACCAGGTAACTCACAACGCGCATGCATACAATATGTATGTGTATGATGTGAGTACGAGTACGGTGCAAAAACAAATAAATGTCTACGGCCGGACACCTAATTAGAAAACGAGCAACAAGAAACGCAGGCTGATAGTTGCTGGGATATAATGAATATAACTTGTTTTGTATCGCAAGCGAATGAGTATCATTCGCGTTGCTAGTGTCCAGGCTCGAAGAACGAAAGAGGTACCGGTATCCTTATTATACAAGCGCAAAAATCGGCGCGCTCGCGCCTTATTTTTTCTTATTGGGCTGCGTCAAGCGAAGGCTGTATGTAGATGGTGATCCATGTGGAATGACAACCACCCCTAAAACAATCACGAACTTCAGCCAACAAAGCCAAGCAGCTATGAGCCAGTCAGTGGTATTTGGGTTTCCACGCCGCGAAAGGCGGTATCGACTCGGGGGATCACCGTTATAATCCCCGTGTTGTCGAATTTGTAGATGTACGGACGGACATGTTCATGGTCCACGAACACCGAGCGAGCTGTCGGGGAAACAATACACAGGAAGGAGCACAAGACGAGCAGATTTATATGGAAAAACGGTCACAATGAGTCATGATTATAATCAAGATTCAGAAGAAAAAAAATAATTTCGAAAAATCAAGGTTTGGTGATGACTATTCGTACCATTCATGTACTAATCAAGCGTGAAACGAACAATCAACACCCTTTGCTTCGGAAATTCTCCTCGAGTGAATACGGCATTTTGGACCGGGAGCGGGATTCCTCGCCGAGCTTACCGAGCAGACCCACGAGACTTCCCAGGGAGCGGGGGGTGACATGTGCGAAGGCACCGCCGCGAGCGCGCGGTCGCGGCTTGTCGCGGCTTTCTGGAGGCCGGATTTTCGCCCGGCGGCGAAAAGCGGACAAAAAACCGGCGACAGATAACCACGGACAGAAAATCACGGTAAAAAAACTGCGGTCAAGAAAAGATAGAGGTATTTCAGAGCCGAAACAGAAACTAAACCCTAAAGGGATTCAGAATAGGACATGCCTTATTTTAGCACTTTGTGGCCAAAATGGTTGCGACTGACGGGGACCCTCAGACACTTGCTACGATACGATAGAGGCAGGCAGGCAGGTATCATAGGTAGGTAGCACGTTTTGGCTGAAACGCCTCTCTGAATTACGGGGGGGGGGGCTCTTTCAAGCCCAAACTCGTCGGACTTTTGTGTTTCAATGTGTTTCGTTGTATATTCAGGCCATGGGGATGTATCATCATCGGGTAGCACTTTTATTTTCCTCTACAGTATTATTTTTGTACACCTCTACCGGATCATACGTCCTCCCTCGAAGAAGTAACCAATCCTTTCGTTGTCGTTGATCCGTGGGTCATTTTGGATTTTGCATCATCAGCGTTCGGTTTGCATATTGTGCACGTACCTCGGCCAACGGGATGGTTCGACGGCGGCTTGCGCTGTCGTTCCATTTTTCATCGTCGAGGTTTCAGGGTGCGGGTGAGGCTGTACAGGGCTCTTCAAGCGACGGAGACTCAGAACAAAATTGTGACATACATGGTGAACCCCACAACCGAACTGCGCGCCCTTTTGCTTTGGTGATCGTGCGTGGCTGGTGCTGACGGCTGAGGGCGGTCGGAGCGTGATATGTACTGTCTCGTTCCCCCCTATTATATACTACTACTACTACTACTACTACTACTACTACTACTACTGTGTACGTTACATATATTCTACGTGGACAAAACGTGAGTTTCAAGAACGTTTTGGACAGAACGAGTCGCATCAGTTTTTGAAGCGGCAGCGGCGGCGGCGGCGGTTTCAAAAGGTGTTTAGACAGAAGGAGACGCATCAGCTTTTATGAAGCAGCGGTGGAGGCGGCGGAGGCGGCGGCGGCGGCAGTAGCGCCGCTTATTTTCGCTATTCCGTCGAGCTTGCCCTGATCTCCCATGAGCAGTGTGCTGCCTCGCGTCGCCCAGCGGTCCTCAGCGGTCTTCTTCACCACCAATTGCTCCTGAAAAACAAAAGGTGGCGGGCGGGGGGAAACAAATATGAGCACGACAAAGAGGCGAAATTCTGCTGTGACGCTTATAAATGATAAGCACTTGTGTTGTGTGTTATTCTAGCGAATTTACCTGGTATTTCCACGAGCATAATAAGGAACGAAGTAATCTGCATGCGTGTGTTCTTCACAGTAAACCGTTCTTTTCACAAGCATAATAAGAAGCGCTGTACAGCAGTAGTATGTGTGTGTTCTTCACGAGCACAATGAACAAAATAATGCACTCAGCAATACCTGTGCCGATTATTTAACCCAGAGAGAGATGTCAACTCTGTGGTCACATACTACTCGTGAGGCAAGTAAAATGAATTTCATGCCAACCGTGCTGGGCTCGAAAAGCAGGTCACACATACACGATAAACCAGTACGGGTATTAATCACCGTCTGCCGTCTTAATTCAATGCAAATCGACGAGGGAAGAAATTACAGAAGTCTTCTCGCGATAAAAATGCAACGCATGGACCGTAGTGGGGATGAGGGAGAGAAGCGTCTACTTTGTGACCCCAGATCTGAGTTACGACTAGGAAGGCGAAAAGAAGGCCGAAGATATTAAACGGGATGGGGGGGGGAAATACCGTCTCGGTAGAGCGCGAGAAATCCAAGAATCGATAGAAACCCTCGACGAACAGTGAGTGGGAATACTGAACGAACCCTGCGCGATAGTAACGGAGGCGCTATATACCGGGGGGGGGGGGAGAGAGAAGGGACGACACCTATGACCTCGGCTTGATCAGAAAGCCGCTGAGGGTATAAAACCTTCCATGGTAATACATGCAGTACCGGCCCGCTCAAAAGAAAATAACTCAAAAGAAAAGTCAGCCAGAAAAATTGAAAAACAAATCAAGAAAGCCCCTCAGCCCACGAAGTCAGTGCATAAGCTTTGAGAAAGTTGACCTCTTCCTGTGGTTGGCCTGGGTCCAAGCCCCCATTCATTGTGCACCGCTAGGGAAAACGGCTTCTCGGGGACCAAAATAAGAAAGCGCAACATAAGAAAGTGTGCTTTCGCCCGCGCTCACAATAAGAAAGCCGGCCTCAGCCCGATTTCAGGTTTTATGTGTGAGAGGGCCGGTACCTGCATTACAGTAGTATAGTACGAGTTGAGCTGGAAAGCAAAAGCGATGAATGTCCTCGAGGGACACCAGGAGTTATTCTGTTACTATGGTGCATCTATGTCTGAAAAGTCCGTCATCAGTCTCACGTGTCTAAAGATAACAACTTCAAGGCACCCCAGTGGCTGACTCGTGCTACGATAGAGGTATAAGGTATACCTTTTTTTGGCTGAAACGTTTTCTGAATGACCTAGTAAAGCCTCCTTAACCCAAAACCCTCAGAATTTCATTAGTAGTGTGTTGCAACATTTTTTGTTCTATACTTAAGGCCCATATTAACGAATATAAAATAAATTCAACTTGGAAAAAATAAAATTCAAATTCGCTTTTCATTGGTCAACACACGCACCAGCACCCCCCAAGATCCTAATCTTTGGTGCTGGTGCGCGTGTTGACCAATGAAAAGCGGATTTGAATTTTTTTTTTTTCCAAATTGATTTTTTTTTTTCTTCGTTAAAACGGGCCCTTAGACCTTGGGGTTGCTTGCTCATCGGGTATATAGCACTGTTATTTTCCTCCACACAATCAGTGTGCAGGCTACTGCAGGTATAGAGAGCTCTCCTCAAGCCACCCCCCTCAGAAGGAAGCATGTGTCGGCTATTATGTTGCTACGGTGTACGTACATATGTTCGTTTTTTTTTTAAAGAGGTAAACTACTGGGCTACTCACTCAGCACTGACAGGGTAGCTCAGTGGTGAAACCTTTATAAAACGAACGAAAGAAGCACCTTTGGGCTCGATACGGCCTCTCGCCGATAGCATACCCTCGGGGGTTGATCAAGCCCCGACAGCAGCAGTCAGCGATGGCTGAGTACTTAGCTCAGTGGTTCTAACCTTTAGGAAAACGAACAACATGTGACTAAACAAACCCGCAATCAGCGCCATGCGTCCGGAGAAAAGAGCTTCAAGGCATCCCAGTGGCTATTCTGCTCATGATGGTGTAAAATATGTCTAACCGAATCCGTCCTTGTCAGTCTCACGTGTCTGAAGATAGTTACTTCAAGGGACCCCAGAGGCTTTGTCTATTATTATTGCGTATACCGCAAAGGGCTTTGAGTTCGCTCAGGGGTGTGATCGTTTTTCAGCGCTCGTGTTCTCTTAACAACGGTCAGGGTGCTAATAAAGTCGAACATTTGTAATTTCGGAAGTGTCTCGACCAGATTCTCTCCGAAAAAATACCTTGTTCGGCATTGGCCACCTTGCCGTTCGTTCTGGAAAAAAACGATCGCTGAAAAACGATCACACCTCTCTTTGCGGTATGCGTTTATGATAACAGATAAATCCGTCTTCGTCAGTCTCACGTGTCTGAAGATGACCTCGAGGGAGTCGCCCAGAGCTTCCTCCAGAGGCGTCGTCGCCTGCTCCACCCCCGGAAACGTGACATAGTCGTCGAACACCATCACCCCTCCCACCTTCAGCAGGCGGAACGAGAGGAGGCTGTCCGCCAGGACATCTTTCATCTGGTCACGTCAGACCGATGATGATGTGTTTGTTTTGGTAAAAACGAAGTGCGCCACCGATGACGTGTGAGGGCACGGGGGGCAAGGGACAGGGGACAGGGTACAGGGGGCAGGGGGCAGGGAATAGGGGATAGGGAGCAGCGGGAAGGGAGCAGGGAAATATGGGACAGGGGACAGGGGACACGGGGAAGGGGAGCGGGGTCAGGGGACAGGGGACAGGTGGTAGAGAACAAAAGACAAGGGATGTGGTACAGGGGTTGGGGGTCGGGGGTCAGGAGTCAGGGGACGGCGGAGAGGCGACAGAGGACAGGGGACAGGGGAAAGGGGACACTTGCCTGGTGTGAAGCGTCTACGTAGATGGCGTCGAAGGACGAGGTGAGCCCACTTGCCACCAGCCCTGCGAGGCTCCCAAGAGAGTCGCCCTTCATGGCTACCACCTTCTCTCCGTTAGGAGTCTTGGCCATGTTCCACTTGAAACGCTCCTGGTTGCAAAAACAAGGACCGGACGGGCTTTGCGTTTCAGAGGCACACCACAGACTAGAGGGTGTACCTAAATAAATGTTTCAGACTCCGGACAGATAATCTACGTATCATCTACAGATCATATGTGGATCATCTATATCTTAGCCTGCTGATATGATATGTTGTGCAGGATTTGTAAAGCACAGATCCAACCCAGGAAACCTGTCCGAGATCGTGCGGATTATACGGTTCCCACGCGGCAAAGTGAGCTAGGTCATCAAGATCAGGAGTAAGCCTCAACTCATCCTCTTGTTTCTTTCTTCGTTTGAAGAAGAAGCAAAAGCTTGCTGAGTGACCTATCCGCCCTGAGATATTCAGGGCGTGAAGCTGGAATGGACCATCTGCCCGGTGTGTGAAATACTACCAGGTGCCTGATATGAGCACGAGGAGATCTCGCCCAAAACTTGAGGAGCTCTACTTTACCAGCGAGGGTAACGTACCACGCATTCGACACTAAGATTGAGGGTCACTGTGTACGATACGAATATAACATTACAACTAACCTTAACTCTAAGCCTAAGTCTAAGTCTAACCCAATCAACCATTGTATGGGTAGGTTATAGTTGTCTCGAACACCGTGTGCTTCAACTATGGTGTCGAATAAGTCGTGAGTTCTATTTTATCGTTCTTGGCGATCAACCATGGCTGGGGGGTCGAGTTAGACCATTTGTGCGGGGTGGAGAACCTTCACTCCGCACAAGGGGAGTAATCATATCACGTAGTGTGTCCCAGGTGTATGGTGAGGCACCCACGAGGCAGATACGTAGCGTACCATCTGCTGTCTCTGGAAGTGGCCACACCAGAAAAATAACTGTTATTTCGGCGCTGTCGCCCATATGCGAGAAGGTCTGCACCACAAGCGGCTCTTAGCAGGATGCAGCGCACTCTTCATGCGACTCGCCCAACACCTCACGGCGCTTCGCGCTTGGTGCAAGCACTGTCTGCCTGTTTGGTGAAAATTCTACGTACTCCTTCGCGGCGTTGTCGGGATGCGATAATCTATGGTCATACGACTAAGGTCATGCATGACGTGAGTACACCCCCCTCCCTCTCTACCAGGGGGCGACTGCAGTTGACCCCCTTCCTATTATAACGAAGAGAAGAGGGGGGGGGGGCACAGGTGGCGGGGACCACCCCCTCACACCCCTTCCACAATGCGGGCGTAAAAACCAACTTGTGGAGACATTAAAGAACATCGCACACTATTAGGCATACATACCAAATTGAGAGGTTGTCGACATCTTGTGGGGTTTGCTATAGATAAATGGTTCAATATCCCCACAAGGAGTTTTGTATTGTTATACGTCCACAGTGTGCAAAGAGGGAATCCCGGCCATCTGTGGGCGGGTGGGGTGGGCAGGGGAGGTGATAATTGCCACGTAGTGCCCCCCCAAAGCTGTGGGTGCAGCTCTAAAGTTTTTTTAACAGGCCTCACAAGGTATTACGAAAACCTTCTCACCTCCACTGAAGGCATGTCGATGTCATAGTGCTCCAGGTCGGGGCCTCCGTTCCATGTGTCCAGGCAGACAAGAAGCGAGGCCGGGTGCTTTAGGAGGTGCTCTGCGAACCACATCGCGGATGCCCCCTCGAGGCTGCCCATCTGATACATTCAGTGGTGGATATCGAACGATGATCAACGTTGATACAATATCGGGAAAAAAAAAACGGAATCAATTTCGATATGATCTAAAAAAACGGAGTCTATTTCGATACGATACCGACAAACGGAATAAATTTCGACACAATATCAACAAATACGGAGTTAAGGGTTCGACACGACAGCGTGAAACGAGAAATCAATGATTTTCGACGCGCTCTAGATTGGCACGTTTTAGGCCAAGCCTTTTTGCGACGGACGGGGCGTCGTGTACCTCTGGGCCAACAGTAGTTGCGTGTTCCTTTAGAGCAAGGCCCCTTTAGGGGTGGTGGCTTATTTTCTGAGCTCCTCACACGAGGCGCTCATTATCTCAGCCGGAAAAACACGCCTTCGAAGAATTACGTATGCTTGCGGAACTCGACCAACGTTTCTATGCGCCAGTCCTAAAACAAATGCAGTACAGGAGACCTAGTAAGAAACAGGAACGCTGGCCCAGGCTGAATTTCTTATTTGAGACAAGGTGTTTTCTACACTAATTTCAAGATAACGACTCTCGGATTTATAATTTTCTTCTCAAGCATTGGCCTGGATTTCTTATTAGCCTGTTTCTTATTAGGTACCCTATACTGTATACTAGTGAAATATTAGCCTCAGAAGGCCAAAACTAACTGCAACCCCTACCGTTGGATACTTGTGTCGGTTTTAGCTACGTACGCATTGGATATTTGTACCGCTGGAAGTACAGGAACATCAAGCTATATAGCCGTTAGCCACAACTATGATCAAATTCGCGTGCTACTGCCAGCAGACCTAGATAGCTTCGGGGAAAATTGAAACAGCAGTTCATAGATAAGTTTTTTTTTCTTGGTGTGTTCGCCGCAAATCCTGTCTGTCTGTCTGTAAGCTCATATTGTATTCCAGTCTGATCGGAAATTTAAGGTAATTTTGTACCTATTGTGGCCATCGATATATACCTTACATTTTCGATCAGACGGGTATTACTGTACCTCGAGCGCAAAGAAAGGGCGTGATTCCGCGGCGGCCACCATTCCTCCGAAAAAACTCTGGAAGATGTTTTTCGTGCCCGAGCGCTCGAACCACCACCTGTGGTCGAGATCGGGGGTCGAGGTGGGGCGGGCGACGGAGAGGGGCGGGGCGAGGGGTGGGATGAGGCGAGCGACGTAGACGGGGTGGTGGTGGTGGTGGCGAGGTGCGTTAACAAGCACGATGTTGGTAAGTGACAGCACAGAGTTTGAAAGAAGGTCAACGTTTCACACCCCGGGCGGACCATCGACCCTTGCTACGGTAGAGGGACACCATGTTAACAGCCTTTTCTGAGGGGTGTGGTTCATTCACTTCAGGAGCTCTACGTATACCAACAGTAATTTAAAAAAAAAAAATGATTTTGGAGTGAAACAAAAGGGCTATATACTGTTTACATATACTCGATTAACACTCCCCATCTATGGCCGAAGTACATCGCCAAGACCTATTGCATCAAAAAAAAAAATCCGACGATTTTGGATGAACCCCTTAAGAACTGGTCCCACGAATTTGGGGAAAAACTACTTGGAATTAGCGTGGGATATTTTTTTTCAGTTCTGAATGGGTTAAGGAGCCGCGGACGACAGTNACTGCTTCGATGGAGAAGCGGATTTTTTGGTGGGGTACCTGTGGGATGGTAGAAGAATGCATTCCGAGAAGCGCACGACCCTTTCGACGGCGTTCCGGGTCAAAAACATCAATAAATGGCCGAAAAAAACAAATCGAACTGAAACAAATCGAAGTCCCTTAAGAAACAGCCTAAGCTCATATTGTATCCCAGTCTGATCGGAAATTGAAGGTAATTTTGTACCTATTGTGACCATCGATATATACCTTACATTTTCGATCAGACAGGTATTACTGTACCTCGAGCGCAAAGAAAGGGCGTGATTCCGCGGCGGCTACCATTCCTCCGAAAAAACTCTGGAAGATGTTTTTCGTGCCCGAGCGCTCGAACCACCACTCCGTACGCTGGAGTCCACGCTGTGGTCGAGATCGGGGGTCGAGGTAGGGCGGGCGACGGAGAGGGGCGGGGCGAGGGGTGGGATGAGACGAGCGACGTAGACGGGGTGGTGGTGGTGGTGGTGGTGAGGTGCGTTAACGAGCACGATGGTGGTAAGTGACAGCACAGAGTTTGAAAGAAGGTAAACGTTTCACACCCCGGGCGGACCATCGACGCGTGCTACGGTAGAGGGACACCATGTTAACAGACTTTTCTGAGGGGTGTGGTTCATTCACTTCAGGAGCTCTATACCAACAGTAATTTAAAAAAAAAATGATTTTGGAGTGAAACAAAAGGGCTATATACTGTATATACATATACTCGATTAACACTCCCCATCTATGGCCGAAGTAGATCGCCAAGACCTATTGCATCAAAATAAATAAATCCCGACTATTTTGGTTTAGTAACCCCTTAAGAACTGGTCCCACGAATTTGGGGACAAACTACTTGGAATTAGTGTGGGACATTTTTTTTCAGTTCTGAATGGGTTAAGGAGCCCCCTCCCCCCCCCCGTCATTCAGACAACGTTGCAGCTAAAAAAAGGTATACCTTATACCTATATCGTAGCACGCGTCCACCGGTTCCTGATCTGTACATGATCTAGATAATTTAGCGCAGGTATGTTTCCCTGATCTGTATGATCCGTATGGTCTAAATCATGACGCCAGGTGGTACCCGTGCAATCTGCATGATCTGGCACCTACTTTCCTGGGTCAGATCTGTGCGGCAGATCAGACCCTGTGCAAACCCGCTCACAACGGCAGATGAGGAAGTATATGATCTACGGCAGATAGATAGATTATGATCCGTCCGAGGGGTGGTTGGGTTGGAGGGCGTAGAAGGGTGCAACGTGCAAGCTTTGACGACCACAGGCTACAATACGCCTCGACTGTCGGTCCATGTCACACGTATACCGTACCTTCTAAAGAAATAATGGCTGCGTGTCATTCGGCAATGTGCGCACAGCAGCACACTAAAAAAAAATAGAAAAGTAAAGTAAACAATCGGCAATCATCGCTCATGTCGTTACTCTTGTCCAAAAATGTAAGCCCCATTTGGGAATTAATGTGAAATACCAGAACGTTCCTTGCATTTTCGGATAGCATGGTATATATACCTTCACCACCCATTGGGTGCAGGGTCGCTAGACACAAAAGAGGGAGGGCGTTTTTTTGCTGGAGTCAGAGCTTCTATCGCAGGGGGGTATTGGAATTAGGCATCAGAACCCACGATGGGCTCCAAAACCAGGTATCCCCTTATGTTTACACGCCAGACATGGTTCTGATGTTCTGACTACTATGTTCCTCCAGCAATACTGCAGGTTAATAATCCATCGTCTATACCCCCGATTGGTGATGTTGACCTTTCCAGTTTTTTTTTTTACCTTCACATAGCGTGTTGAGGGGAGCGGAGGGCTCCAGACTGTCTGTTTTTGACTGACTTTGATCGCTTTGCGGACCCTTCGGGTTCCACTTTTATTTCAGTATACCTTTTTTGGGTAAGTTAGCCTGTGACCACGGGAATCGACCGCGTCAAGTGTTGGATTAGTACGGACAGATGGAGGTACTGGATAGAGAGACCGGCACGGCTTTTAATGTGAAGACAACAACAACAACAACCCAGCCAAGCCGCGAAACATATACCTGTGCGGCCATCCACTTGGCCGTCAGAATGGAGGCCTGGTAGGTGTCCGTTACTCCAGCCTCGCGGCAACCCTTCGTCACGGCCGCTCGAACCTGCATGCCGAGTGTATGGTACAATGTACAGCACGGTTATATGTTGTTATTATTATTAGTATTTACACTGTTCAAATATTAGTATTTGTATGTTTCAACGACAAAGTGCATCATGATCTTCAACGTTGGGTTTAGAATCGTTCCCAAAAAAAGAAAACAAATAGAAAAAAGAAAAAGACAAAGAAGAAACACCAAGGGGGTCCATTTGATTGTTGGTCGCGTGGTCGGTGTCTTACAGCAGTCGTTGGATTATACTGCTTGTAGTGTGGTCTGTGTGCGGATGCGCGGTCCTGGCACGTTTCGGCCCTTGCTTCTGCCATGGTTGGAACGGGGGTGGGGGATGCAACGGGCGAAAAGCGCCGTCTCGCGCGACGCCGGCTCGGTGCAGCAGACATTTCAACACTATACCTATTAATTGGTCAAAATACTGTTGTTTTGGGGCGTGTCATTGATCAAAACACGCACGCAATGCTCGCTCCCTGCTCTTCCCTGGGCGCCCTGATCCTACAGTACCCTGACCTGGTTCCACCCGGACCTGAGCCCTCCAAAACTGAGCCTGGGTATGTGATTTGCAGGGCTGTTCACGAGTCATGACCCGACCGGCGGGTCGGGTCGGGTCGGGTCGGGTCGGGTCGGGTAGGGTAGGGTAGGGTCGGTCTTCAAAAACTCACGCGCCGGGTCGGGGTTGGATTAGGTGTCCTAACCTGATTTGCACCGTGAGTTTTGACATTTGACCCGACCCGTAAATAGCTCTCTGGTAATTTGCCGCAGGCAGGGCCCACCAAAGCATCCCCCTGATCCCACGCCGACCAACATCGAGATGCTGGTGCTGCATCAAACATCACCAACCGCGCACTACGTACCAGCACACAGCAACCATGAGTGTCGAACAGTGGTAAGATCCTCGCTCGGCGAGAGCGAGAGGCCAAACGCGGCGGAACATTGCATTCATTAATTTACCAAAAAAGAGGGGGGTGGCGGTAACCTCTCCCTGCACCTGGAATGACTCTAGATCGCGTCGTTCGTTTTTATAAAGATGCGTACTGCAGCTGTCGCTATTAGGAGTCAACGCTGATGGATGTTTGTAACTGCCATCAACTTGTGTGCGTGTTGGTGGGCAGCGGAAAAGTCGAACACGAGGCAAGCAGTATAATAATCACACAACGATTCATTTTATTTTTATTTTTGTCGTTTTACGAGGTTCCCGTCGTCGGACGGGACGCTGAGGTTCGAGCACGCCAAGCTGGAAACGAGCCCCCTAATTTTTGGCGACGTCGTAAATTAGAAACCCGTTTCGCTCGTCAGTTTAAATCGTCGGTTTGTTTTGCTTCGCCATTTTTTTTGTGATTGACTATTAACAGTAGCTCGGGTCACCTGGGTCCCGCTCACACGCCTTGTTAGATTCGATCTTCATCACAAGCACTGAGCTGTATCATCAGTAGTCAGCACCGCTGTTAAAAGCTGTCAGTTCAATAGTTTTAGCGTCTGTCTAATAATTAACAACTACACGGATTGCAACCTTTGGGGTAAAATCTGAGACCTAGGCTCAGGCTCCCAGACGGAATCCCAGATTGTGCGTTACAACCACTGAGCTACTTGGTACAGCAACGGTGCACCGAGGAAGAACGGAAGATCCCGTTATATGGAAGACGCACGCTGTTACCTGGCCGTGGCCGGAATGCCAGTTTTGGATCAACGATAGTTATGCGTCGGGCAGCGGGGGTGTTGCGGCACTGTGCCCCATAAGTTCGGACGATGCAGCAAAGGGAACAGGGTCCTGAGCGGAGGATCTATTTGTGTGAGCAGGGATCAAGCTTCGGACCGGAAGCCCCCTGTTAAAGCTCTAGGGGTTTCGCAGGAGTGTCCCCGGCGGGGGAAGTCTTAATCCTGTACCAGAACCAACGGTTGCTTGGCTGAGTGTACGGCTTGATACGATTTGTCTGCCTCGCCCGGATGACCTCTGACAGAGGTAATGAGTGGCTGATTCCTCATCGAGGCAGGGGGTGCGATAACGCCTGCTAGTAATTCGTATGATGAGGCGACACTCACTACCAATCATAACTCCCCGGTAGAGGGGTGAGGGGGGATACCGTGACTCGACCCCCCGACAAATCCTTGAGACAAGGAAGAACGCTCATACATGCCGGTAGAGGAGTGCGATGCACCAGGTATCCAATACGTATAATGCACCAGGTATCCAATACGTACTGCAGTTATCCTACAGTACATATTGTGGTCAAAATTGTCGAAAACAGTAAAACCCCGACCTAATGCAGCATATCACCCAGTCCAGAGACATGTCAGTAAACGGTATCTGGATACCTGGTACCTGGTACGTACCTGGTATGTATGTACCCAGCACACAGAGTACTACTGTTGTGAGTACATGACGGACTTACGAAGCATACGAAAGTAACCCGTACTTGTACTGTAGGGGGCCATAGTAAATAGGACCTACGGTTTATACAAAAGCCTATATATTTACGAGGACCTATTTTTACTAACAATTTTTGGTTATATTTGCTATGGTCCCCCGTAAATAGGTACGACTGAAAAATGCGGCGGGACTCCGGTGTTTGTATCGTACAACGTATGCTGCTGTACCGAGTGATTCCTGGTACTCGTACGCGTACAGCAGAGCTCTACCTGTCCGAGGAGAGGAACGAAGACAGCACACACAACAAACATACTGGTACACACAAAAGCATATGCCATACCTCTTCTTCTGTGCCGCCCTCTTTGACCAGAACAGCCTTGGTCCCTGCACCATCATCGAGGGTTAGCGTCAGCGCAACCCACCCCTGAGGTGTGATTGTTGGTGATAGTGCCACAGCTTTTGCTGATGATCGCGATGATGGTGGTCGCTGTTGCTGCTGTTGTTTTTGTTGCACACGCGGCAGCATGGTATCATCACCTCTACGCATGATTTTCGTGCCACCACCACTGCTGCTGCTGCCGCTGCTGCTGCCACCGCCGGCCACCCTGCTTGCACTGCCAAACCCTGATAGTATCGGCGGCAAATCTGAATCATCATCAGCAGCAGCAGCAGTGGCAGCAGCGGCAGCGGCAGCGGCAGCGGCAGCAACAGCATTGTCCTCGCCGGTTCGTGGTCGCACAAGGTTGGGAATATCATCGCTTCTGACTTCGGCGCCCCCGCCGCCGCTGCCACCGCTACCGGCAGCCCTGCTTGCACTTGCGCTGCCGAACCCTGACAATATCGGCGGCACGCCAGCAGCATCAGCAGCAGCAGGGCCGTCCTCGCCGGCTTGTGCCCGCACAAGATTTGCGGAGGAGGACGAGAAAATAATAACCAACAGAAAAAGCAACGCGGCTGCACCGGGCAGCAGAGTAGAGGCCACACGGGATGATGACGAGGAGATCACTCGGGTAGGGGTCGCAGTTGCTGGTGGTGGTGGTGGTGTTGTAGCTGCGGCGGGCTTCATCTTCGATAGATAATATAGATGGGTGGATGTTGTACCCGCACGCCCTCGTTGTAGGCCTCGAGGTTGGTATATATCCTCAAAGGCAAAGAAGGTGGGTTTGTGCTTGCTCTCGTCAAAGCAATCGTCCTGCTGGATAGGATCTTTGATATCTTTCCTTTGATGGGGGTTTCCACCAACGTCGCGTTGGAGAAAAACGGGGAACGGGGACTAGATGGATCGCAGATCGCAGCTTTTTCTTGCTTGCCGTTGGATACGAAAACTAAAATATACCAGCGGGTACGTACATATATATGATACGAGGAAGTACTGTAAGTACGTGTGACCTCAGATGCTAGATACCTGGTATACGCCTACAATATGTTGGATATGTAATGGATGGGTGGATGGATGTGTGAGCCTCGGGGTGCGATCTCTCTGTTGTTATTGCCGTCCTCCCCAACCCTCTCAAACAGGATTTTGTATTTCTTTGCTCGAACATCGACCGGTATATATATTTGGTCGGTATATCTTTGGTCGGATCTTTGGTCGGTATATATTTGGTCGGATCTTTGGTCAGTGTATCTTTGGTCGGATCTTTGGTCGGAATATCTTTGGTCGGGTTTGCAGGAAGAACGCCTCGACACGGCAGCAGCCCGTTTTTTGCTGTTGTTGGATATGCTTCATGAATTAAAAAAAAAAAAAAAACAAACAGCTGTGAGCTCGAGGATTTCGTCGAAGCTCATCTTTGCTACTCGTAGCTGAGTGTAATACTTCGATCGCGCGTACTTACGGTTTTTATATGTCCTCATGTAGGATGTACATCCCGTATGAGGGGGACACAATCTGAGGCTGTAGAATTCAGGAAGTGTGTGTCTATTTGTGGGGGAAGAAATAATTAAAATTAAATTAAAATTAAAATTAAACAGTCTGAAATAAACGTACAAGGTATACTATAGTGGTTCCGACGAGTTTACGTGATAGAGTGGTTCTACTATTTGTAGCTATGTGTGGTATATAAGAAGAGGTGTGTGAGGACAGGTTATGGAGTAAAACTTAAAAGCACCTGGATGAATTTTTAATTAATTAGTGATTTGGGTTTTTAATAGTGTGCATTATTTATTTGTACCTTATAAGGTATCTTTAGTGGCAATTAGTAGGTAGGGGTTTAAAAAAAAAAAAAAAAAACGTTTTATCCTTTATAACTGTTAAAGGGGGGAGGGGGAGACACATAGAGACAGGGGTGTGAACCAATCAACCATGTTGACAGGAGGTATGTTAAAATCTAGTATGAATTTTCAGGGTTTTTTTTTGGGGGGGGGGTGTTTGTAACAAGTAAATAGTGGTCAATCAGACGATTTTATTATAATAGCAGTAATATATTTTGCAGAAGAGGTGTGTGAGGACAGGTTATGTAGTAAAACTTAAAAGCACCTGGATGAATTTTAATTAATTAGTGATTTGGGTTTTTAATAGTGTGCATTATTTATTTGTACCTTTAAGGTATCTTTAGTGGCAATTAGTAGGCTATAGGGGTTTAAAAAAAAAAAAACGGTTTATCCTTTATAACTGTTAAAGGGAGGGGGGGGGGGAGACACATAGAGACAGGGGTGTGAATGTATGTAATGAATGGATCATGGGTGTTCACCACGCGCGCTGTTGTCGTGCGCGTCGAGGTGCGATCTGATGCTGCTGTTGTTGTTGTGGTTGTATTTTGTACACAGCAGTTTCCTCTTAAAAAAATATTATACTGGTTTTGACACGAGTCGATTTCCTTTTTTGTCGGATTTGCATGAACGCCTGGTCGAAGAAAACCGGGCAATAACGGGGAGGAGGTAGTTGGATCGCAGCAGCCCGGTTATTGTCGCTGAATACAAAAATCGGCACAGCATACAGTATTCAAGATGCCCGAGGTATATGTGTACGTTATTCTTCTTATGATGGCGTAATCTGGTAATAGGTTAGACAGATCCGCTGGCCGAACCCGCGGGTCGAACCCGCCGGTCAAGATAAATGGTCTCGCGGGTTGAGGCGACCCGATCCGCGACATGATCCGTATATCATGGATCGTTCGGACCCTGGCCGGTCAGGTCGGGTCGGGTCAGGAGGTGTAACAAAAATCTCACGGGTAAAGTCAGGTCGGGTCAAAAGTTTTTCGGATATCACGGATCGGGTCGGGTCCGGTCTGGTCTGGTCTGGTCTGGTCGAGTCACCAGTTTTTCAAACTCTCGCGAGTCGGGTCGGGTCGGGTCGGGTCGGGCCGGGTCGGGTCGGGTCGGGGTGGGGTGGGGTCGGGTTGGGTCGGGTCGGGTCGGGTCGGGTCGGGTCGGATCGGGTCGGGTTGAGTCGGGTCAGGTCAAGACATCTTAACGTTTTCGCGGGTCGGGTCGGGTCATCTGATCCGATCAACCCCGACATGACCTTAGAGGGTTGGGCCGACCCGTGTGAACAGCCCTGATATTTTTTGTTGTGTGCTCTGGTTTGTAGAATGTGGCAATAAAAAACTTCGAGCGGGCAAAACATATACCGGTTCCCGTTTGTTTTGTTTTGGGAGCGTTACGGTGGGCGCGGACGCTTCAAGTATTACTGTAGCTCAAAAAAAGGAGTCCCTCTTTACTTTGGCGCCAAAAAGAAAAAAGGAAAAAAAATACTCGCATGACAAGACAAAGAAAACGAACGAGCTCGGCGCCCAGGGCGCTCAGGCGCAGTCAGCCCCGTTCGGCGTCGAAATCTTCTCGGAAAAAACGGCCGAGGATCGGGCTGCGACTGGGGCCAGCAGCCACAGAAAGAAATCTGCCGGCCGCAGCGCTGACCCTGCTTGTGTGCCCCCCCGCCCAACACGACGCGAAGAGCGAGAAAGCACCCGATAATAAGACAGGCGATACAGAATAACGCCGAGCAGAGGGGAGGGAGGGGGGGGGAGGGAGGAGGAGGGGAGGGGAGGGAAGGGGAGGGGAGGGGAGGGGAGGGGTCAATTATTATTGTTGGGTTTGGTTTCCGCCACTTTTGAGCATGAACTTCAAAGTTGATCACTCATAAAAATTGATTAATTATTAGTATGTTTGTCGGCCGATAATATTAAGCATAACCTTGACATCGGTCATTCATACTATACAAAGCCACAGAAAAAAATATGAAAAACCCGGGGAAGCCAAAACAAACAAGAAGGATTTGATGTACGTACATAGTACAATACAATCCTAGCTCCGTCCGAAATCTACCGGACAGTCAGACGGGTCCCAGATTGTGCGTTTTGTTAGATATAAGCCATACACGTTAAGCTAACAGTCAGCTCTAGCTGCTACCTGTGTGGTTATGGCGTAGAAAAAAAAAACTCGAAAGAAAAAATAGCCAACGAACAAAAAAATATATAACACAAGGAAGTATGCAACCTAAGCGCTCGTCGTCTATAGGAAATGGCAAGAAATCTAGAATCCTTCTCGCCCCACCGAAGTAAGGATGTTAGTCCAACATCTGGTTTCAGGCTTCTTACGAGAGGGCCTTTTATGAGGATGTTAGCCTAAGATTGTATTTCCCGTGTCTTACGAGAGGGCCTTTTATGAGGATGTTAGCCTAAGATTGTATTTCCCGTGTCTTACGAGAGGGCCGATACTGTACGAAGAACATCTTGAGCAACTCTAATCGACGCCCCTCGGAAGCTAGGGTCACCAGCACAACACCATATTATTCCTGAAGGTCAAGCCCACACGAAGTCATTCCATCAAACAGTGTGACTCGAGCGTTTGTATTTACTGTCTGAACTACACCTATCACAGCTGGTCATCATATAGAGGGCGTTCTTATCATCGCCATATGTACATCAGCAGCAAGCTTACACACAAACAAATATTATTTTGATCCGATATCCGTAACACACAGAGCCCCGAATGGAAGGATGAGAAATGCCTCACCAGGCAGATGTCAAAACATTCCCTACAGTAGCACAGACAGTTAGTGACGGGTCACGGTTTAAGAGCTATCGGTTTTTTAGAAGAACGGCTGGGTTTGAACCCTTTTAGAACCGCACCCACGTTTTTGGGGGAAAACTACTTGGCATTAGTGTGGTACACTGTTTCCAGTAGTAAAAGGGCTAAGATAGATCGAACGGGGTTGGCACGGGCATACAATAAAAGCTGTACAGTGCTCGTTCCGGTTGAACCCCCGCTTGGGCCTTCAGAGGGGGAAAAGGGCGCAACATGATTTCTAATACGACCCCCTACTGCTGGGTCCTCGCTACGCTGCTCGTAGACGAATGATAACACCAAAATTTTATCATCGCTTATTGGTTGCTATCTCTTGACGCCTTAAGGCGCGAAGAGAAGTTCGGGTTTTAAGAGAGATCAAGCAGGCCTGACACACCCCGCTCTTAAAGCGTGACCCCCCCCCCCCGCTGTACCATATGTCCTTACTCTCACATTATGGTAGGGATTCGCGCCTTGTCTCCGTCCCCTTTGTCCGCCATGACTCTCAGGGTGTCCTCCGCCGTGTTGACAATTATGACGCCCAGTGCCCCTGCCCTCTGCGCTGCGAGGGTCTTCATGCTGAAGGAACATCCTCCCCTCTCCACCGCCACAAACATGCCTGCCACCCGCACCTACCAAAACGGGTGGGGAGGACACAGCAGCAGCGGTTGTTGTTGTTGTTCTCACATTCGTTCGTTTCCCTAGATTCTCGTCCGTGGTCGCAAAACAGGCTAAACACAAAATCACTAAGCAGAATTTACACGACTTAATTGGCCTACCTTTCACAAAATGGTTGATGTACAGTATGCACGTAGATGTGGCCGGGACCCCCCTCCCCCCTTGCACAATGCGGGCGTAAAAGCAACCCATGTGTATAGACATTGAACAACATATCTACAGCAAACCCTACAAGGTGTCGACAACATATTTGTTCGGTACGCCTACGTATTAGTGTGCTACATATATTCAAAGACTCCACAAGGATTAGTTCACGCCCACAATGTGCAGGGGGGGGGGGAGTCCCCGCCACCTGTGTGTAGTGTTGTTTACTACGTGGTCTGCAGTAGGTTGCTCCGACGAAAATGGCTGCTAGTGATGGTGCACACAAACCCTCCCAAGATTGAAAGGAAACAAATAGGCATGTATGTCGTATGTAGCGTTTCGTGACGACTAGACCCAGCTACCTAACGAAGAACACGATCTGGGGACGATCCTTGGCTGTTGAGCCTGGACCTCAGGTTTTATCCCAAGAGTCGCAATTTCTACTAGTGCTGACTGTTATTAATAGCTCGTGGTTATGGGGCATATTTGCCATACAGCAGTGTGATGTTGGTAAATTAACAGAGCTCTTCACGGGCCGGGTCACTCCTTACGGGTCAGGTCGGGTCGGGTCGGGAGATCCGACCCGACCCACAAAATCATTTGTGACCCGACCCGAACCGTGAGGTTTTAAAAGCCTCCTAACTCGTTCCGACCCGACCCGACCCGACTCGGCTCGTGAGAGTTTGAACAGCTCCCAATCCAATCCGACATGACCCGTGTAAACTAACTGCCTTGCTTGCTACCTTATATGCCTTGTCGTCGCAGCCATCGAACGGGTCTGCCACAGCGATCCCGTGAGGGGCGCCTCCGGAAGCTTCCACGATCCCCGGGCCGTAACGCGCCTGGCGGTAATCGAACTCCCCTCCGGCTTTCTCCTTGGACAGCACCACGAAACGGCCACCGTCGTCGTCGTCTTTTCGTGATTTCGTGTTTTCTGCCGAGATTGAAAAATGAAAAAATGAAGAATGAAAAAATGAAAAATGAAGAAACAGTTGCGATGAAAACGCCGATGAAAATTCCAAAAGGTTAAAACAATCGTGACGAAACGTGCAGCCAGAATTTCTCGCCGAAAAAAAAAAAATCACGATAAAAATACCCCCACCCCCTCCCCCGAAAATGCCAAAAAAAACAAATCGCGACAAAAATACCACAGAAAATGCCGCCGAAAATACCGAAAATGAGAAGAAGAAGAAAAAATGCGACGAAAACGCCGCCGATAATGCCGCCGAACTCAGTCAGGCGTAACTTATGGGGGTCGTTTCTAACGAACACGACAAAGAAATTGTCACGAGTTGACTTGTGGCAAAAACAAACGTGAAAACTTCATTTTTCAGCGAATAAGAATGTGATGTTTTTTGTCATCAACCGTGACAAGACGGTCTCGCGCGTGGCAACGAATAGTTTTGGAAAAACGAAATTCAAGTCAGAATTTTTGTTTTCCTTGTTTTTTTGTTGATGCTCTTTTGGCGATGCTTGTGAGTGGTCGATATTGAAGCTCATGCTGCGCGTTGTTGGACTGCAAATCAGCTACTACTACTACTACTACTACTACTACTACTACTACTACTACTACTACTACTATTACTACTATTACTATTACTACTATTACTACTACTATTCATACTAATACGACGTCTACTACTACTACTACTACTACTACTTGGAGTGATGCTCGAGATATGTAATGGAATAATGGAAGAGGTGCAGGAATTATCGTTGTTGGCTTAGAAAGAGCACCTCATGACATACTACAGTACTGTTATTGCTACTACTACTACCACTACTACTACTGCTACTACTACTATTACCACTACCACTACCACTACCACTACCACTCCTACTACTACTACTACTACTACTACTACCGACAATGATAATTGCAGTACAGTAACAGTACCTGGGTTCGTTTCAATTTGTGTCGGGGGACACGCGCCAACGGGAGCGATAGCAGCCCTGACCTCCACCCCCCAGGATAGAAGCGTTTCCAAGCTCGATCCGTTTCCTCGCGAAATCCTGGCAGCGTTCCCCAAGAATCATCAGCTCAACTTTTTAGACTTCATGTTATCTACAGTACGTCCATATTTTACATAGTATATACGTTAAATACATACGAGGTATTAAACGTTTTGCACGTCGAAGAGGTGATCTACAGATGGATCATCTAGATCCTGACGCGCCGTTCTGAGATGCCGTACAAGATCTGTATAGTACAGATACAACCCAGGAAACGCGTCCTGGTGATGATGATGATGTCCTCACATGATGCGCTCGTTTCCCTGAAATTATGTCTGTGGTCACAAATCAGAATGTAATAAACTAAAAGATCATGCGGATTAACCGGCTCCGACCTGGCACCATAAGCTAGATCATACAGATCATACAGATCATACAGATCATACAGATCATACATATCATGCAGATCATGCAGATCATACAGATCATACAGATCATACAGATTATACAGATTATACAGATCTGGAATCGATCTTCCCTGAAAAGTCTACTGCTTATAGATCATGATGTGGGAATGATCTATATCATCTGTTGGAGGTGTGCAACATTTTGTTGTTCGGACAGTCGCATGCTACGTATGGAAAGGGTGCGCCTCGATTTTCCCGAGACTCCCCCCATGATAATTGTTAGCTCTATACCCCCACCCAGGCATTAACTTGGAGAAGCATTGTGCACTACGATCCAACCCGATGAATGGGTGATCGACGTTAAAGCTCACGCTGCATGCACATATATACTATTTAGTACTGTAGTCGGATGGCAAACACAATAAGAATCTACTGTACATGCCAGTACGTAGTCCCTGCCACTGGTATGCTATATACGTACTGTAGGCTCTTACATTGCCAGCTATGATATGGGTAGCATTCCTGACTATTACCGACTAATACTGACTAATACTGATTATTACTTACTACAATTGGCTTCGTATTACTGGCTATTACTGGCTATTACTGACTATTACGGACTATTACGGACTACGAGGTATTACGGACTAGTACGGACTAGTACGGACTAGTACGGACTATTAATGACTATTACTGAATATTACTGACTATTATTGGCTATTACTGACTATTACTGACTATTTATGACTATTACTGACTACTCCTGACTATTTCTGACTATTACTGACTATTACTGACTATTACTGACTATTACTGACTATTACGGACTACGAGGTGTTACGGACTACTGTAGTACGGACTAGTACTGACTATTAATGGCTATTACTGAATATTACTTACTATTATTGGCTATTACTGACTATTACTGACTATTTATGACTATTACTGACTACTCCTGACTATTGCTGACTATTGCTGACTATTACTGACTATTACTGACTATTACTATACTCCTCAACTGAGGAATTACCCGGCAATTACCCAATATCCCATTTATGTGTTGAGATCTGTTTCGTTAGCACGCAAGCCATGGGGTTGTTCATCGAGTCAAGTCGACATATTTTCTCAAACGTCAGTTTTGGGCGAGGAGCTCCTATACTACAATCAAGTGAGGAGCTTCAGAAAAGTCAGGTGCTATCCCTATAAGGCAAAGACGCGTCCAACCGGTATGCTACTGCTGTAAATCATTACATGGCCACCAGTATGCTACTGCTCTAGTTCCTTACATCGCCACCAGTATGATGCTGTAGTTCCGTACATCACCACCAGTATGCTACTGCTGTTGTACAGCAGTATTCCCTTGCATTATCACCAGTATGCTACTGTACTCGTAGTTCCTTACATTGCCACCAATATGCTACTGGTGTACAGTAGTTCCTTACATTTTCACCAGTATTGCTACTGTTGCATTATACAGTAGTTCCTTGCATTGCCGCCAGTATGCTACTGGTGCACAGTAGTAGTAGTAGTCCCTTACATTGCCACCGGTATGCTGATGTCGTCGGTCACGAGATTCCCGGCCGGCATGTCGGCTAGAACGTCGTCGCCGTTGAGCAGAACCATCCCTCCTCCACCGGAAACCCCGGTACCGCCGCCACCACCACCACCACCACCGCTGCCACCGCTGACACCGCTGATACCTCGTTCCCCGCTGCCTGAGTCGATATTTTCCGTGGCTGTGGCGGTGGTGGTGGGTCCTGCCGATGACGCCAATATCATGTTAAAATTATTACTCACAGTTGGTACATACGGCAGTAGATGATTGATACGGCAGTAGACTACGTATGGACCTACTGCTGTAGGGATCGATTACTGAAATAATAAGAATGCAGTTCATGGGGCAGAAGATGTACGGACCTGTTGTAGGGACTAACTACTGCAGTTTATGACAGTAGGCTATGGACCTGTTGTAGGGACTAACTACTGCAGTTTATGACAGTAGGCTATGGACCCACTGAAGGAACCGACTACTGCAATGATGCATGTTTGGCAGTAGACTTTGGACCTATTGAAGGGACCGACTTCGCAATAATGAAGGTTTTGGCAGTATACTATGGAACCACTATTGTAGAGGGCGATTACTACTGGAATGTAGTACAAGCTTCCTCTGGCAACGCTTGATGGCTCGCAGACACGAGGCTTGGTGGTATGAGTTCTGAACATTCGGCACACTACAGTAGAGGACACAACAGAAAGATACTGAGTAGAGTAGTAGGTTATCCCTTCTACACCCACGGTTTTGCGCGCAAAAGTAGCTGACTGAGTAGAGCAGTAGGTTATCCCTTCAACACCAACAGCTTTGCTTGCAGCAGTAGCTGGCTGAGTAGAGTAGTAGGTTATCCCTTCAAAACCAACAGCTTTGCTTGCAGTGGTAGCAGCGATAGTAGTATCAGTAGCGGCAGCAGTAGCGGGTACCAGTAGCAAATGCGGCAGCAGCAGCAGCAGCAGCGGAACCGACGTTACCTGCACCAGTAGTTGTAGTGTCGGTGGAACCGGTAGCTGTGGTTGTGGTTGTGGTGATGGTGATGCCGCCGCCGCCGTCACCGCCACCGATGATCGTTGCCCGGGATGGAGCAGCCCGAGGAGGCGTTTTCCTGCCCTTGGAGGAGGCGGTGTGGATGGCGAGCTCCACGTTCTTCGCCTTCTCCACGAAAGTGCAAACGCCGCGCTTGACGAGAACGATCGCGGCCTCCCCCTCTCCCTCGCGGGCTGCAACCTTTTTTGTTTTTTCGTTTGGGATAAAGACGCAGAGAGGGGGCGTCGCTGAACGAAATATGGAATTCGGAACCCGATGATCCAACGCAACCCAACCGCAACGCAACCCAACCCAACCCAATCGATGGACACGATGCAGGCATTTGGAACGCTAAAGACATGAGAGTTGCGTTACGGATGTATCGATCCCCTCCCCTCCCCTCCCCTCCCCTTCCCTCCCGCTCCCTCCCCCCCCCCCCCTCCTCCCCTCCCTCTTCCCCCCTCCCTCGCCTCCCCCCTCCCCCCCCCCCAGCCTCCCTGACCTCGTCTTGTCCGCTAAGGCTAAGGTCACGTTGGCATGCAGTGAGCGGGTCGGCCAGCGCCATAGGGCGAGGCTCGCAAGACCAAGATGACTCCGATGCCACCGCCATCTCCTCCGCGTCAGCTAACAATAACCCCCTTTCATTTCCTCCCCAATCTTTCGGGGCTTGCATCAAGTACTCTCCACGGGCCTGCGCGTAGTGGGGCGGTAGGGATATAGGCTTAAGAGATACCTGGCACGCGTAGATTAAGTAGGGGAGGGGGTGTACTCATGTCGCTCATGGCCGTAGTCGAACGTACGACCGTAGACCTTCGCATCCCCCTCCCTGCAATGCCGGGACGGAGCATCTTGGGTTTTCACCGACCAGGCAGATACTGCTTGCATCAAGCTTTGCGAGCGCCGTGAGGTGTTGGGCGAGTCGCATGAAGGGTGAGCTGCAGCATCCTACTAAGAGCCGCCTGTGAAGCAGACTCGCATATGTATGACAACTTCGAATTGATTTTTTTTTTTCCCTGGTGTGGCTAGCGGCTGGGGGGGGGGGGGGGGGGGGGGGGGGGGGGGGGGGCAGTAGGATCAGTGGCGGAGGGTGACGGTCGGCGTACGAGACAGAGAAGGCGGTAGTAGCAGTAAACGGACTGATCCACGGATTAACGAATCGACAGATGGACGAACCGTCGTTCGTTTTTAAGTACGTACCAGTATGAAAAAAATGCAGGGATAGGCCGACGCACCGACCGGTGAGCTGACCGATCGACGGACGGATGGAAGGACCGACTAATGGATGGACCATCGGTCATTTACGGTTTTTATGTTATTATAAACAAAGCGTGGGGGAGGACCGACGCACATACACACTGACCGGTGGATGGGTAGACCACTGGTCGTTTTGACGCAACCAACGAAAAGAGTAGACCGACAGACCGATCGACTCACAGATCGACGGACGAACCGGCCGACGGACCGAACGGACGGATGCACGATCCGCCGATCGTTTTACGTACCAGAAAATAACGAAAAGGGTCGACCGACCGACCGACCGACCGACTGCCCTTTGGTGGTTTTTCCGTATCATATGCTATATGTTCATACGCACAATCTCGGGGTCCGTGACGACGAGCTCCAGAAGCAGGGGTCCGTCCCCTCCCTTCGCCTCCTCGCTCTCGGGGCTGGAAAAGGTCAGCACGCGAGGCCAAATCGCTCGTTGAAGAAGCTATCAGGGGTTTCGACGAAGGAGAGTTTTGGTGGCGGGGTGATGGTTGGGGGGTGGGGGGGGGGGAGGGGGGGGGGGTGACGAGACGGAAGAGGGGGGGTGAGAGAGGGAAGAGGGGGGGCGAGAGAGGGGGACACCATTTTCGATGAGTGTGACTTACTGAATTTGTTGAAAATCTGCTCGGAAATGCACCCAAGGGGGGGTGTTATCTTGGTTACAGTATACGGTACGGTATTGGTCCCTCTATAGTGCCGGTTGCCCGCTATAATGCCGGTGAAGTCGCTTGGCACGGATGGTATTAACCAGCGTGGTAGTGTGCGGAGTAGTGCCGGTTGCCGCTATGTATAGTGCCGGTATTTTTGCCTGGCGCATATACCGGCACTATAGAGGGACCACAACTACCGTATTAATGTTATTCCATTTTCCACCTGATAACAATGTGTAGCGATTCATCCCACGGTAGGGGTTGCCCACTAAACTTATGTTAGTACCAGTGCATCGAAATTTCAGTCGGGTTTTGCGTGAAAACAAAATTTCGAAGTCGTGTTTCGGATGATATATTGAGCTCCTCATGTCAGGAGCTAAACAAATAAGACACCATCCCTAAAGGAGCATTGCTCTAGCTCTTGTTCCAATCACACCGTCCAAACAGAAAAGGGGATCCGGGATTCAATGGCTTAAGTTGGACATGGAAGATGGTATATCATACAGACCTAAATACTTGACGAAAGCACACACCCAATAGAAATGTAGTCCCCCCCTTTATTACTGGCTCAACTGACTCCTACAATCGAATATGGAAGAGGGTGGCGCTTACTTATTTATTTACCGGTTGACATACACGCTTCATAATCTCTTGTGGATGGTAAAGGGCATCGATGGGCACGGTTCACAATCGACTAACTGCGCTTGTGGTGGATAACATATGTCGACCGACACATGTACCAATCACCAGTCTAATAATATTATCCCTGCCAAGTAATCCCACGGTAGGGGTACCACTTTTAGGCTCAATAGTTTCTGACGGGTTGTGCGCCTCACGTGAGTAACCACCGGATACTACAGTAGTATTATTTACTGGTTTATTTGTTTTTGGACTACCGCATTGGAAGGTTTGGTCGGGTTGCGCTAACGAATGTTTCCGAAGTCATGATTCGGGTGGGATATTAAGCTCCTCATGTGAGGAGCTCAGAAAATTATGGTGCACCCCTACCGTGCGACGACTCTGGCCATCCGACAATGCTTAGCATGAGCCTTAACATTGACGGCGACAAATATTTATCGATCGGCCGTGTATATCGCCCCGGTAGTCTAGGGGTCAGCTTGAAATGTTACTAGTACCCGAGTTCGAATCCCACCGTGGTGAGATTTTGACTCTATTTGCAAAAAAATAAAAAGGAAACAATTGCTGACAGCGCCTTCGTAGCGTGGATTGGCACAATTCGATGCGAGGGAAGAAAGTGCTGAAATCTTCTCGCGATCAAAATAAAATGCAAGGCACGACACAGTAGAGGGAAGAGACGAGAAGAGGAGCCTACTTAGTGATCCCGGATCTGAGTTACGACTAAAGAGGGAGATATAAAAGACGGGCGAAGATAATAAATGAGATGGAATTTAAATAAAGCAAAAGTATCGCCGACCCACTGTCGCGGACAATACGGATCAGCGCTATCAGCGTATGTATGTATGTCTTGCCTCACCTTGATAGCTGCCGTGGGCTTCATCTTCGACGTGTCTCGTTCGTTCACGCTCACCTGTCAACCAGCCCAAGGAGGCAGGTGGTCCCGGAACGTTGACTTATCCCTCGGTGTTAGGGGTTGTTGCAGTTAGTTTTTGCTTTCTGTGGAAATATTTTGTCACTGGGACCGGTCGAGCTCCTTAAAAAAGGAGTAACTCCTGGTTAGTATGATACTTTTACTACTATTATACCTGGTGTATACGAAGCACTTGAGGTTTTGGTCGAGTTGCGCGGACAAACGTTCTCCGGAGTCCATGTGTCGGGGGAGGCTTTTTGTTTTTCGATCTCCCTCACGTGAGGAGCTCAGAAAATAAGGCGTCACCCTTGCAAGGCATTTTGCTCCGTTCAAACCCTCAGGGTGTTATTTAGCGGAATGGTCCGCGTGTGGCATTGTATGTGGTGAACACGAGCTGCTATGGCAGTAGGCGGGCTCGTGAACTTCGCTCTGAAGAAATAGGTTTGTTGTGTAAAAGTGGCGGTGGTCTCTAAGGGCCAACACGAAGAAGACAAAATACAAAACGTGAAAAAAAAGCTGATTTTTGCATTTGTTGGTGTAGCTTGTGAGCAAGGTGGGTGCAATCGTCCCTTGACCCAGGCTCGGCTCGATACACGCACGCTCCATGGCTCCTTCATAGATGTAACCTAACCTGGTTGTTGTAGACCTACACCTATGGCATATTTTCTTGGTCCTTGGACGCGTGCTATTTGCCTTGTAGGGGTAGCGCCTAATGTTTGCCTTACAGGGGTAGCGCCTTACAGGGGTAACGCCTAATGTTTGCCTTGAAGGGGTAGCGCCTAATGTCTGCCTTACAGGGGTAGCACCTAATGTTTGCCTTATAAGGATAGCGCCTAATTTTTGCCTTACAGGGGTAGCGCCTAATGTTTACCTTACAGGGGTAGCGCCTAATGTTTGCCTTGAAGGGGTAGCGCCTAATGTTTGCCTTACAGGGGTAGCGCCTAATGTTTGCCTTACAGGGGTAGCACCTAATGTCTGCCTTACAGGGGTAGCACCTATTGCTTGCCTTATAAGGATAGCGCCTATTTTTTCTGAGGCTCCTCACTTGAGGAACCCTATACTATTAGTAAGTAATTGATAAGCCACCCAAAAAACTGATTCTGAGAAAAGCTTACGACTTAAAAGTGTAACCCTATGACCAACTCCAAAGCCTATAGGCATATCACGAAACATATGTATACGAACTATATTATATAGTAAAACACTAATATTGGTATTCCAACGGTTTTGGGCTAAGGAGCCGGGTCAGTGAGAAATATTCGCCTCTTCCGGCAAAAACAAAAGTGCTACATCTATCGCGGCACACCTTCTTTCTCGTGGAGATCGACTCTTCTATTATGGCAAGATAGCTACCGCAGCAGTACTCTTGCGCGATTTCGTATCATCTCACGAAAAACTATCGTAACGTGCTTCTATATACATGCATGCATTACGACTGCCGAATGCAACGTGCCGAGTTCCGAACGGGAACTAAATACGCCGCGTTTTGGCTACCAGACTACCAGACTATATATTCATAATAGCGTATTTCTTGGTTTTGACGTGCCTACTACCGGCGCAGCTTTTATATACTTAACTTGCTGTCCTTGCGTCTGTTGATGTGAAAATACCGGGAGGAGAGGGCGGGGGTGTTCGTACGTAGTCACTACTCGTCAAAAACTACTGTTCGTACGTAGTCACTACTCGTCAAAAACTACTGTTCGTACGTAGTCACTACTCGTCAAAAACTACTGTTCGTACGTAGTCACTACTCGTCAAAAACTACTGTTCGTACGTAGTCACTACTCGTCAAAAACTACTGTTCGTACGTAGTCACTACTCGTCAAAAACTACTGTTCGTACGTAGTCACTACTCGTCAAAAACTACTGTTCGTACGTAGTCACTACTCGTCAAAAACTACTGCACAGATAGTTTTGGACGTCAGAGTCCATCATTGAACAATGGAGGGGAAGGAAGGGGAGGAGGGGGAGGGGAGGGGAGGGGGGGGAGGGTGCACTCATGTCGTGCATGGCCATGGTCGTGTGACCATAGACCTTCGCATCCCTACAATGCCGGGACGGAGCAGGTTGGGTGGGGGATCTCACCAGGTGGTCCCCGACACGAACGCCTGCCGTGTGGGACAACCCCCCGGTGACTACTTCGCTAACCACCGCGAAAGGGTTGGCTAGATCAAACGTCAGTCCCATGGGCGCCACTTCCTTGTACCTGATAGGGGACCCGAGCACACAGACCGTAAAAGAGGGGAATTTTGGCGCTTAAACTCTCGGGTAAGGAGGGCTGTGACAAGGCTGACTATAAGTCACCGACCAGTTATTAGTTGGATAAATAGTTGGTTGATTAGCAATGAGTTGGATGACCAGGTATAAGTTGGCTGACTATAAGTCGCCGACCAGTTCTTAGTTGGCTACCAGGTAGATAGTTGGCTGACTAGTAATTAATTGGCTAGATAGTTGGCTAGGTAGTTGGCTGACTGTAAGTCGCCGACCAGTTATTAGTTGGATATATGGATATATAGTTGGCTAACTACTAATTAGTTGGCTAGATAGCTGGGTAGATAGTTGGCCGAGTATATACAATAGTTGGATGACTAGGTATTAGTTGGCTGACTATAAATCGCCGACAAGTTATTAGTTAGATAGATAGTTGGCTGACTACAAGTCGCCGGCCAGTTGTTAGTTGTCTAGGTAGTGGGCTGACTATAAGTCGCCGGCTAGTTATTGGTTGGCTAGATAGTTCGCTGACTATAAGTCGCCGGCTAGTTACTAGTTGGCTAGGTAGTTAGCCGACTATAAGTTGACCGACCAATTACCCGTTGACTAGGAAATATTACAGCTAAGTTGCGTCCGATAAACTTGCAGGTTTGCTTTTGTCTTCGTATCGACATGACTGGCCCGGGTGTGGCTACAATATAATCACTTTTATTTTCTTAACAAATACTGTCGTCAGCTGGGTGGCTTACATTTCCCCCCGGACTAATAATTAGCCGCCAAGTCCAGCCAACGAGGGCATGCCCTACTAACACAGCCCCATAAAATACACATCGGGTCCAAACAGAATGGGCACACAAGTGGCCGGGACCCCTTACACGATGTGGGCGTAAAAGACCCTTGTGGAGACATTGACAAATGTCTTGTGTGCTAAACTTCGGGAGCGAATACTAACTAAAAATTAAGAAGTGCGAGGGGGTCGGCCGACACATGCTACGGTAGAGGTACACCATGTTTTGTCTGAGCTCCTCGCTTAAGGAGCGTCATACCTCACCGAAACAACATTTTTGGAGGAAAATATAAGTGCTGCCGGATAAGAAATCTCATGACCGAAGTATATCTCTGAAACATTATTCGTCACAAAAATGAAAGTCCGACGAATTTGGGTTAAGGAGCCTGATCGTTCAGAAACAAAAACAGCTAAAAAGTGCTACCTCTACCGTAGCACACGTCGGCCGCTAAGAATCTGCAAGAATGAACTGCGGCCCAGAATAAAAAAAACTGCCCAAACACCTCCTAAGGCCGCACCAGGTAATCCAACAAAACTGCCTCTTTACAAAATCGAGCACACTATTCGGCGTGCATACCGAATTGAGAGGAGGTTGTCGAAACCTTGGGGGGTTTGCTATAGATGAATTTCTCGAATGTCTCCATAATAGAGTTTGTATACACCCGCATTGTTCAAAGGGGGGAGGGGTCCTGGCCACCTGCGATCCGGTATGTAGCTCCTCAATGAGAAACCTCTGGTCTCAAAAGTGCAAATCTTAATAAGTTTTCGTTTTTTCTTGTGTTTTGCTTCGTTTTTTTTGTCAATTTTGTTCCTGGTGTTTGATGTTTGATGTTTGATGTTTGATGTTTTTCGTTTTCATTTTATTTTTTTCTCCAACGACACAACCCACGAGAAAAAAAAACACACACACAGAAAAACTTACTCGGCGCTGAAGGTGAACTGGCTCCCCTCCTTTCGCATGCGAGCAATATTTTCCTTGGACTTTAGCGCCGCCTTTGCCGCCACTCCCTCCTCCCGACGAACCCTCGCCTCCTAATAAATGGAACCCCCCCCCCGGGCAAAAC